>JAMQGT020001149.1:0-184686 GCA_024447675.2 Pterophyllum scalare | reverse complement strand
CTGCTTACAAGGACTGCAGCAGCATGTTTCAAGTGAATAGTTTAGATGAACCATGGCAGTGTTACAAGAGAATCATCCTAATATTGTTACGTCTTAATACTTAGCACATGTACCAATGAACATGTAAGTATACATTCACAATTAAAAAAAAATTAAAAATTTTGTCACTAACCCCCCCCCCCTCCATGCTTTCAAGTGCTAAACCTGATTTTGTTAAAAACTGGAGCAATAAATTTTTTTTTCTATTTTATTCTTTTGATCTATCCTCTGCCCTGCACAGGAGTACACAAGTGCCCCCCCCCGCTTAAATGCACAATGCCATGCCTTATATACTAATGAAAAGAAAGCATTGTATTCATTTTGCACTGGAGTGTGACAGGAAACCAGATGAGAATAAGCACTCAGTGATATGTAAAAAATGTGGTGCAACAAGACATGAACCTACAGAGAATTTAAATATACATGTGCACTAACCAGCATCATTAGTTTCACTGGAAAGACCCAAATTCTACAGAATAGTTATGCATTTCCTTAAGCGTTGCATTTACTCACACTGATAAACATAAATAAGACATTAACATTTTTGTTACAAAGTACATTAGCCAACTACAGAGGTCACACCACCTGTTGAAATAATGATGACAAAGGACTTAAGAGCATATTATCAGAATCTACTTTATTAGGTACAATCATTCAGTTGCTCATTATTGCAAATATCTAATCAGCCAATCACGTGACTTTGAACACGGCATGGATGCTGGTGCCAGACAGGCTGGTCAGAGTATTTCACAAACTGCTGAACTACTGGGATTTTCCCCACATATCCATCTCTAGGGTTTACAGAGAATGGTCCAAAAAAAGATTAACTATCCAGTGAGCAGCAGTTCTCCGGGTAAAACATGTCAGAGGAGAGCAGCCAGACTGCTTTGAGGTGATAAAAAGGCAACAGTAACTCAAATAACCACTCGATACAACCAATTTATGCAGAAGAGTACCTCATCAAATGGTACCCACTGGATACGAAATGACTTTGAACCTTGCACTAGAAACACTAACACACGATGAAAACCTTATTTCTGAAGTGTGGACTGCCATGTTTTCATTTGCCCTTTGCTTATTTGGCATCTGGTGTTCTTGGGTTATTTGTTGTTTTGGTTAAATCAAAAATATTGTTAAAAGGGAAAAAAAACAACCCAAACAATTCACAAGTATTGGCACAATTCACCTTTCTACATCTGGTGGTGCAGACTCTGACTCTCTCTCTCGGTCAGAGGGGCTGGGCGTAGACGAGGGCTCGTCACTTAGTCCACTGGGGCTCTCCAGCTAAGCGGGGTTCAGAATGACAAAAGAAGAATTTTAAAAACAAAGTGCCCATTGCCTTAAAACTTTGACTTAAATATTCTTCTGGATCCATGAGAACAATCTAAATCTGCACACAGAGATCTAACAGAAGATGTTATTCAACTAATTGGCTGTCAAGCCCTTCAACACTCATTTCCAAAGGAGTGAAATCAATGTGAAGTATCTGAGAGTGTGAGTGTTTTCCTGAGCATTTTAGAGTTTATTGAGATGCGAAGTCACTCCAGGGGAGGGGGAAAAACAAAAACAAAGACAGAATTAAAAATCTCATGTTGTGTAGAATAATAAAATAATAATAATAACATTTGTTCAAGCTTCTGTATATTTGCTCTTTACCTTTACAGTCAACTAACAACTACTGTGTTGTGCAAACCTCATCTGGGCTCTTCCTTCTCAGTTGTTCAACATCTGTGACTTCTTGCTTTTCTGACTCCACAAACGCCGTGATGGCTGGGATTGCAATAGATCCATCACCAGGACTGTCAACCTGCTCGTTATCTTTCGTCTTCTCTGAGATAGACATTGAATTAGATGCAAATATAAATTGTTGCTCTAAGGGTCTGTGTGGTTGCCAATTAATGCTTAAAATGCATCTTTTAACACCAATAAGGGCAAATTTATCCAAAAAAGGGCATATTTCAGATTGTGACAGTTCACTGTTTCCTCTACGGAAGTCAAACCTTTCTTTCCCTGCACTGACATCACCATATCTTGAACTTTCTTGTAGCGCAGAAGTGACTGCTTCAGTTCCTCAATCTTACGATCCTGCAAAGGAAAAGGCAAGTAAAAAAAAGCAAAATGAGGTCAGTTTCCCTTTCCTGGAGGAGCTGGACTACTGAGATGTGATACAAAGTGAATCACAGATTGTTAAATGTACCTTTTCTTCATTTGCTGCCATCAAAGACTCGAACTGCCTTCTTCATCCTCTGGACTTCCACATCTAGAGAGGAAAGAAAGATTTCTGAAAGAGTTCCTAGTGGGAAGTCAGAGGGTGTTAAAATGTTGGGATACATAAAATTTAACATACAGGGTGCAACATTACAGACTGTCAGTCCAGCAACATCACGGCCACACTGCTTTTTAGAAACCAAAAGTTAAAGTAACATAGTATCATGTGAGCAGGTATTTTACATGGTGAACAGTTTCACTTTTCCACACACTGTTAACCCCCTAAGCCCTAGTGTATCATATTTGATACGTGAGTCTGCGATTTTTACATCAGTGTAGAAACCCCCAAAGGGTAAAGTAAAGGAACCATTTCAAATTAACATCAATCTGCAGTAGTGAAAAATAAAGTCAAAAATCAGAAATTAATGTCTGCAGCATTTTGTAAAGATTTGCCCAATGAATACTTGTAGCAAATTTCAAAAGATTCAGCCAATAAATAAGGTAGAAGTAGCCATTGAAGTTAAACATGAATGTACAGTTGATCTTCAAAATTTAAAAAAAATTGGTAAAAAAAAACCCAAAAACAAACAAACCAAAATAAATAGGGCAAAAACCTGAAAATAATTTTTAAAAAAAAAGATTTTGTAGCTTTGCATATTGAGCACTCACAACAAGTTTCGAAAGAATCAACCAAGGAATAAAGGAGTAGGAATTAAAGGTAAACATCAATGTATAGCATTTCTCCAAAATTTGTACCCCCCCCCAAAAAAAACCCCAACAACAACAACAAAAAAACCACCAACAACAAGAAAGTCCAGCTCCGTGGCAGCAAAACAAAGAAATGGACTTTTGCACCGTATTGTATCTTACAGGATGCCAGTGTGGCTGTCTGCCAGCTAAAGTGCTGTGAAAGCTGGACAGTGAGACAAAGGGCCAAAACATTTAGATAAATCTGATAAAGAATGACTACAAAGAAAATCCAGCTTCTGGAAAGAACCTGATTGAGAAGCAGCAGAATGACCTCAAGGGCTCGTTCATACTAAAACACTGTATCTGGCTGAGCAGAAGCAGTCTTTTAGGGACAAATGGTCAAAAAAAAAGATGCCTGCTAAACATTATACAGGTCTAGTCTGCAGCCACAAATGATTATTTAAGGTTACTTCTAAAAAAAAGTTTGACCACTCATTAAATCCAGGGCCTCACTTTTTTTCTTCCTCACCAGCACTGTGAATGTTTAAAAGTTCTGTTTAATAAAGACTTGAAAGAGACTTGTGCTTTTGACTTTTGTCACTGTATTAGACATTTTAAAATGAAGTATTAAGGTTCTTCTAATGGCCACTTCTAGTAATGTGGACTTTAAAGTAGAGAGTCACACTGGACGTGTGCAAAAAATGAAACTGTTCTTTTAATATACAATATAGTATATACACAACTGATGGGAAAATGCACAGATATGAAGATGACTGTACAAGACAGACACTGAAGAGGACCATAACAGCATAGATTAGCAGGGCACACACACTGGTTGCTGGTGTGAGCAGGGAAATTAAAGAGAGAGGAGGCGATTATGTTAAGAGGACATGAGCCAGAAGGATGAGTACGCAGTCTGAATGGTCACAAACTACACAATATATTTTTCATTCCTGCTGAAAACACAAAGCAAACAGTTCTTGTTGCAATTTTAGCTTGGGCATCAAAAACACAGTGATAAGGGATGGCTGTGGATTTGTGCCATAAAAAAAAAAAAATTCAGCTGAGATGTGGTGCTCTTGGGTCAGGTACTAGCACTCCAATGGGTTATAATTTACAAGCAGAGTTCAGATGGCTCATGCTCGTTCATGCAAACGCGGGTTGAGGTGAGCACAATTATTAAGTGCAATAATAAATCAGAAGCATAAGAACCCCCCTTACGTTTTTCTTTCAGCCTCTTTCTAAGAGTTTCATCAGGATGAGAGACTAAATAGGACAAGAAATTAAAGCAAAAAAACACAAAAAAAAACAACAACTGTAAACTTGCTGTAAAACTTCTGCTATTTTTAACAGAGACATTACTAAACATTCATGATTTCTTAAATAAGAACAATGAAACATCAGGCATGCTCATCTTCAGTGAGGCTTGTGATTGACTGGCTTTCCCACCTCTGTCTGTGGGCTCTGCACCGCTCGAGCCCATGGTCTTGAAGCCTGTCTCATCCTGCAGTCTCCTCATCTCTCCATCTTTGCCCTCCAGCTGCCTCCTCAGTATGGCTAGTTCCTCCTGTTCAGAAGAGGACAACAGTGAGAAGATTCCCCCACACAGACATCACCTCCCCCCACACCAAGTGAACAAACCACAATAGAGGGGTTCACAGACGACACACAGGCTGGGTAACAAGTATGAGGAGGGTGATAAGCACTGATGTCTGGGTGTGTTTTGGTATTAAATATACAAGCCAAATCAAAACATGTTTAAATGACCACAGCAGAAATCAAGCACAGAGACATATTGTATGTTATAACAGAGTGGATTTAAAAAAAAGAGAAAAAAAGGAAATGAGTGGGACAAGTGTAAAGAGGGACTGAAAAGCAGAACTCTGCCAACTCCTGACAAAACCCCCAAATTAAAGCATACCTGTGGTTTAAAAAATGAGCGTTTGCTAAAACTGGTGCCTAGTAAATGCAGACTTAAGGAAGTGGTACTTCTCATTGCACTTGACTTATTGCATTTTACTATACTACATGGTTAAGCAGATTATTTGCAAGAATATATATATATTTTGAAGCTTGAAAAAAAAAGCATCTAACCAGATTTCAATCATTTTGTGCCTAAAAAATTAAAAAGAAAAAAAGAAGGGCCAGAGGGAGAGGTCAAGAACCATAATCATACAGCAAGCACAACAATCATCCTGGGAAAAGCCGACCTTCATCGCCTGGAGTTTGTGCTCTTTCCTCTGTTTCTCATACTGCATCTGGCCCATTTTGATTTTCAGGCTAGAAAGCTTGGCCATTAACGACTAGCAGTAAAGGGACAAGCCACGGAAAGATAAAAAGAAAAGAGAGGAAAAAAGGAAAGAGAGAAGATAAAAGATCAAGAAATGTGAAATAAGTTTCTAAGAAAATGTTTAAAGCTGATTAAAAAGAAGTAGCACTGCTAACCAGAAGGTAAAAGGTTAAAAAACACAAACAAAAAAACCCCCCAGCAGTTTAAACTTTGTGGGTAGTTTGACATTTTTATTTTATTGCAAAGTAAGACATAAAACATCCAATACAAGTAAGTAGTGAGTACATTTTATTTATTTAGTGCTTTTTCACAGACAGTGGTCACAAAGCGCTGTACATGGTAAATGCAAAATAAAACAGAGACAGTAATTAAAATCTAAAATTTATGATGTCGTGGCTGGATTGTGAACGTAAATTAATTTATGTTTGATGTGAAATTCTGTGTACATAGACAAACAGATTTGCCACAGATGTTGACAGATTTGCATTTTTTTTTTTTTAAATCACAAACACATTGCATGTACATAAAGAATTGGGAATTTGGGTTGTAACCTCCAAATTGACCCCATTCAATCTTAAACTGACAGCAGACCGACTCCAACTTACTGCAGTTTCATCGCGGTCTTTGCGCCAAAAATGGAAAGTTGAACATGGCAACTTGCTGAGTGGTTGCACACTTGGTCTTCATTTTTGAAGCAACCATTTCAAAAGGCAACAAGATTGCAAATTCATTACACAGAGTTGCAAAAATCTTGGTTGTTCTGTGGTCTCCAACCACTGTTTTCCCTAGTGTGACTGTTGCATAATACTAAACAAATAGCATATGATATGGTGGCATGAATAACTTCCTCCAGGTCATAAAAGATGTGCAGAGATTATTTTTTTAAACATTTCAGTTGTTTAGTGATTTTAACAGAACGGTAAATTTCGGCTGTTTGAAAGGACAAAACCACTCCTCAAAATACATAAACAGCCAGTAAAGAGCCCTGGGATAACTCACCTTTGTGGATTTAAGTTTTTTTTCATACTGCAGTTTTTCACTCTCCAGTTCAGTCAATCTGTACCGCAGCTCATTGATTTCAAGAATCAAATCCTGAAAGAAGAGAAAGTGGAGGTCACACTTAAAACACTGGGTTGATTTGTTTCTTCATATTTGCTTTTAATTAACACATTTATTTTGGCATATCTGCTTTAAATGTTTAAGTGAATCATTTTAATATCTCATTAACTGCTCATGTCTTACAAATGTCATTTATAGCAGCAAAATTGGTTCAGTACAGTGTAAAAAAAAAACAAAAAAAACCCCAAAAACTTCTAAAAAGCAACTACAAATTCACTTAAAGAGCATTCCTCGGGGAATTAGTGCTTCCAAGCAGCAGCAGTGATAAAATAAGAGGAAGCTGCCTGTAGAAAAGAAGTGATTTATGTTCTGTGAGGCGGAACATGGACAGCAGCTTTTTGTTCCAGTGGGGTGGAAGAGACGGCCGCCCTGCTACAACAACAACGTGATGCATTTGAAAGCTTTCCAAGCATTCTGCACGGTCTATCTGGGAGCAGAGATCTTTCCAACTCTGGTAAATAAATGGATGAAAACATCTCTATAAATTCTTTGACCAGAGGACAAATGCTAATAAAGTTTAAAAAAACATTTTTTAATCACATGGTTATATCTTCCATGGCTAGTTTAGCAAACACAGAAAAAAAAAACAAACAAAAAAAAACCCAACAAACTTTGAGACCAATAATACAATAAGATCCTCTCTTACCCAGGTGTTAGACAACATAAACCAGTGTTTGATTTTTGCGTGTGTGCGTGAGAGAGACAAAAAAGAAAACATGTAGACACAAAGAGTATGGGTTCACCTCGCTGTCCCTAAATCTGTCAAAGTCATGTCGCTCCTTCTCCATGGTATTCAGCTTCAGCTTGAGGTTGGACACTTCCGACATCAGCTCGAGCTTCTGAGTCTCCAGTGCAGTTCTACATAGAAGCTCCTGTAATGACAAATGAAGCCTGCCTTTACCAAAAACCCTTTGTGGCCTGTTTGTATTCAGTAATGGCAGTGTAAACAGCATTGGCAGTACGGTCATTGTTGCAGAAATATACAGACACAAAAAAAACCCCATCTGCAATACCTCAGTGATGGACAATTATAACAAGAGGCCTCTGTTATACCCACTTGTATACTTGGCAAAGCAGCGCATACAGTAGATGTTTACTGACAGGAGAGTATGAACTCAGATTTTCCAGTGGAAAGTCAGTGCCACCCCGACACATGTGCACCATATGACCATTTGTGGCTTTCACCATTTTGGGGGCTCTGGTGTGTAAACAGCTTCACCCCTATCCTTATATAAGAAAAGCAAACACAAAAACACCTGTTGCAGCATCTCCTCAGTGGCATTGAGTTTCTCCCTGTGCTCATCCAAACACAAGTCCAGATCCCGAATCTTCTCTCCCTGAGCCTCCACCTGGTCGGTCAGAACACTGACCTGCATGGAAACAAGGTGATACATTTAATGTTCATCTTGAAGGGACACCAAAGTCTGATATTAAACAAGCTGAGTGCTAAATTAAGAACAGTGTATTGATGAGCCACAGTTATCAGTTCAATTTTTTGTACTATGATAGATTTTTGGACTCCAAATTCAGAAGAAAAATCTTTCCATTAGAGTCCATGTGTGGCAGGCGGGGACAGACGTAGCATCATATAGTCAACACATACAGAGACCCTGCTCCTAGTGACAATGAAGGAGAGAACTAAAATCTGATGACACTGCAACAAAAATTTGCAAAAACACAAGCAAGCTTTGAAACCTTTAGTGAAAGTGGATCACATACAGGCTAAGAAGTGAAAACTTTTAGTTCTCTCGTTTCTCCAAGAGCGTTGAGCGTCCACATAGAGTGGATAAATTATAAAAATACTGGGCAATAATATACAAATAACCATTTGTAAGCCACGGGTGCTTTTATTAAAATTTTAAAAAATGGATGAAATTGTAAAGTTATTCAGAAATTCACAGTTTCAGAGTTCTTAGAGCAGGAGCACATTTAATGAGTTAAGGATGGCAGGCAAGATTTGCCTTGCTTCTATTTTCACCCTTTAACTCCCAGTTGGTAATAGTACTAGTAGTATTTTCTTAAGTGAAACACTATTTCACAGTAGGAGCTTTTTTTTTTCCCGTGTCAAAGCACCCCGACCTAAATTTCAGAGCACTTTTGCTGTTGCTAGGTTATAGAAATGGACTTCTACCCTGCCACGGTTTACAGTGTTGATATTGTAAGTCCTGCCCCATCTTGATTTTGATTGGCCAATGAGAGGGAGAAGAGACATGGATGAGATGGAACACCGAGCTTCACAGGATTTGTATAGAAAATAGATGCTGAGAGCACAAAAAAAAAAAGAAAAAGGACTGAAAAACTGCTTGAGTACTACCAAAGATATGACTGAGATTTGCATCAGTGGAGGAGATGGTAAAATTATGGAGGCAATGATGGGTGGGTACCTGAAGCACCAGCGACTCCTTATCACTCTCTAGTCGTGAAAGCCTCTCCTGGTAGTGATCACCTCCACCCAATGAGATGTGGCCGTTAGACTGCAAGGACAGAAGAAAAACAAACAAACAAACAAAAAAACAGGTTAAAACAAGAACTTAAGTAAACCATCTGCAACAGTAAGATAATGCATTCTGCAGATTTAAAAAAGGAAAAAAAAAGAAGAAAGGCTTCAATGTCTACTAATGATCTCAGCTGAAATTCTTCAAAGTGCCTGGGTAGCAACACCACTTTACCCTGGACGAATAAAACCTTACATGGTTGAAAATAGAAAGCCCACATTCATTCTGTTGTACACAGAGTGGGTTACAGCATTACACAAAAACTCTCAGTGGCCTGTAGCCAGTCACTGCTCTGAATCACAAGAAGTCAGCGTGTTTCTTGCTGCACATTGGCTGTGACACCGACACAGGCAATCCATCTTGGATTCCATGGGAACTCAGCACAACGCAACAATCGTGTTTTCACTTAGCAAACAAGCCATTTGTGTACTTGCATACAGATTATTTTCCCATGCTGTTCTGCATTAATACAGCTTTAATGTAGCAGACACACAACAACAATCAGTATTAATCTGTATTACAGCTGGTTTGCAGGACTATGTCCAGCCATCGCTGGAAGAACTCTTTCTATGATCACACACTTTTCACTGATTTCAAAAACAGAAAAAGCAACACAAGAGCTATATTTTGCACTTTGAGACATTACCAGTAAAAAAAATTATCTGCCCTGAGGTTACACTATTCTGTAAAGAGTGAAAAGAGGTCAGCGTGATTTAATTAATAAACACCTGCTAATAAACTTGATCTCTGTGCATGAATCTAATCAATGTGACTAACATGTACATGTAAGGGTCTCACCATGTGACCATGAAGCCACTCGACTAGACTGTCAGCTGTGGAGTCAGGGATCTGGCATCGTAGACTCTCCCTTTCCTCTGAGTCCATCAATTCCAGGACACTCCTCAGGTCTTCCAAAAGGTGAAGCGCCCGCAAACTACCCATGAAAGGGGATGTAGGCGACTGGCAGTCAAACAAACCATTGGAGTAGTCAATAGCCTTGGAACCTGAGGCAAAAGAATCACAACAGGAACAAATATGTGGAAGAACTGAATCCAGAGACAGACACTGATGTATTTCACGCTGTATGTCATGTTTGTTGACAAGTTTTACTGAGGGAAAAGTGCTCATCTGCAACATTGAAAAGGACATAAATCATTTTGTGGCTTGGGCACTCAGAGTCATCAAAGAACAGATTAAAATCTTCCAAAATGCTGTGCAAAATGTTAAAAAAAAAATTTTTTTTTTGTAAACAAGATTGTGCACAAAAACTCTGATACCCTTGAGCCACATCCAGAGTTTCTAAAAACTCACAACACTGCACTATGGAAAAACTATCCATTTATACACAATAAAAGATTATATAAAAATAACAGCATTGTAACATTACTCTGAGCAGTGGCAATCAGACATTGGACATAGAGCCACTGCTAGGGTAAGGGATATGAAGAAAAAAATGTAATGAATGTAGTTGAATGGATGAGATTTTGATAGGCAGAAAAATAAACGAAACAAAGGTTTGCTGATACTATCAGACTGACCTTTTCCACTTTAACATTTTTCCAGCTTATGAAGGGGGGCATGGCAGAAAATGTTTAAGAACCACTGGCTTAGGGTTACACAGCCCCAAAGACCAAAGAATAAAGGCTAGATAGAGCACAAGATATCACATCTTGAATGTCAGCTGTGCAACAAGCCATAACAAGACATCAGATAAGGTCTTATCAATGTTTCCTCAACCTGGAAGAGCTGGATCAGAGACTTTGTTGCTTTAGGCTTTCACACAGCTATTTTAATAAAAAAAGAATCACAAGTGCTAACAAACAAGTATTAAAAGTCAAAGTAAAATGGTGTTGATGCTTTTTAAATAGGAGAACTTTACCTGCTATAATTCCATCCATCTGCTCAAGAGCAGCAGCCAACATGTCGCTGGCATCAGACATCATCTTCAGTCACTGATAAACCTTTAAAGAGCAATAAAAGCAGGTAAAAGGATCAGTCTTAAAACACCTTCAATAAGTTAAAAAACAAATAAAGAAAAAAAACAAGTGAGAAACCATATTAGCGTCACAATTAAGGGTACAACAATTCTCCAAAACAACAGTTTGGTTCATATCTTCATTTGTAGGTCATATATTATTATTAGTGTTTTTAAACTACAGACCTGTTCACTTGAACATGAACATAAAATAAACAAGTTATTCTGCTGCATTTTCAGTTGACTTATTGAATGATTATTGAAAGTTACAGTTTTAACCAGGCAGTAACTATGGAAACTTGTTTCTGCCACTGAAAGGGGGGAAGAGCGACTGGCAGATTTTCAAGTTATTTTCTCAGATGTTTGAGTTAGTAACCCAAATTTTGACTTATGGATTGCATTTTTTTTTCCAGTGGTGGAAATAAGCTTCCATAATTAACAGCTCCACATAGACATTACAGTACAGGAAGATGAAACTGTTGCCTATTTTGAGTTTGGCCTGGTGTTATGCATACCTTGGTGTGCCAGCACCAAGCCTTCAAATTGTTTTTGTCATCCTTATTAATCTGTTCTCACCTTCTTGTCCATCCCTACTACTGATTGACTGTGGAGGCTTACCTGCATGGATATAAAGCCACAAGAGGCGAGTGTTTTCTTGTTTGTTTTATTTTGTTTTTTGGTCTCTTGTGCCTCTAGTCTATCTGGCCTTTCTTTTGTATATACATTATTTTTAACTCAGATTCCATAAAAAAATATGAAAAATCTGTAAGTGCCTCCCACAAGTTTGGGTCTGAGTCATCAGACTATTTGGTGCAAAAACTGTTGAATATTTAATGAAGCCATGCAAAATTTGACCTTCATACTATGAAAATTTTCAGTTACTGACCTTTGCAGTACATCAGGGTGGGTTGAAAATAGGTGCTTTTTAGTCTACCCTCATAACCTTTGGGCACAGAAAATGAGTTAAGAGGAGAAGACTGAATCCAATGGCTGACTGCCTGCTTGGATCAAGGCCTTCTCATCTTTTTTTTTTTTTAAGTAATATTTTTTCATCATTAAAAATTCATTCAGCTGCAGTAATGTTATGCCACCTAATGTGCTGTTTTCCTTTGAGCCATGGCTTTAGAGACTGTAACAGGTGGTAAAACACCATAAATCTGAGTTGGGTTTGACTGTATAAAACAAGTCAATATGACAGCAAGGCGCCTGGCAGCTTTAAAAATAAAAGGGGGGGCGAATGATGGATGTGTGCTTTGTTCAGTTCTACTTTCTTTGGGTCAGTGCTGGAGAGTTCTCATGCAAGATTAATGAATGATGCACTTTATAATATAAATTAGGCCATTTAGCCAAAATACTGGTATTCTGAACGTCCTATCAACAAGACAGTGGGAACTGTGGCGTGAAATTAAGACACATTTTAGTGTCCTAAGTTCGGGCATTTGCCCAGACAGCACAGCAGTCCCTTTCTCTTCTGATGTTAAAAAGACTCTGCTGTATATTTGTACACGTTTAAGCCTGCAAACAGAGGCGCTCATCACACAGACATCCACTGATATCTCTTCCTTTAGTCAGCTACCTTAAATCCTGGGAGTGTCCAACACTGGGATGTTCCACCATTTTCAGACTTTATGGAAACCACCCACAGACCGAGGACTGTTATTTAAGCATTTCTGTGGTCACAGTTTCCATTATGTGTAAAATAAGCATGTACTAAAAACACAAGACTCAACAACACACAGCAGGCTGAGAGGAGATGAGAGGACCCAGCAAGCCATAGGTCCACAGTAAACTGCTGAATGGTTTCCAGCAGCAAAATCCTGAATGTGTGTAAAAATGCCTCTCTCGGGCAGCAAAGAGTAGCTGCTTACTTCACGTTTTGCAAAAGAGTGACATTTAGAAAAGGCAGGGCAGAATTTTAGAATTTTACAATGTTTCCTTAAAAAAGAAATCAAGGCCGGGTTTTAGGGAAAAACACTTCTGCAAATAAAGCTGGCCCTCCACCAAAAGAAAAATCACAGGGTCTGGATTATATGTGTATAAATATTTCATGTTGTGAAATTGGCTATAATAGTGCAACTACAATTCTGTGCACATTATAAAATGTTTATTTTTAATACACTTTCTTGTAAACAGTTTTAACAGCAGAGCCTGACTTTGGATTTTTTGATTGGTTAATGTGTATTATAATGTGTTCATTTTGGCTTCATCCTCTCACTGATCTGTTAATGCAAACACATTTAAAGGCCAATAACTGGTGTTCATTGGACACTGGTCACTACATGACCAACATTTTCTTTGTTTAATCACCACACTGGCAAAGATGGATTTCACTTATTGTGTGTTTTGGTGGGCAGATGAGCAGCTTAGAAATTAATAAATGGGAACAAGTTTTCATTTTTTTAAGTCTTTGTAAAGCAGAAATCAGACAAATCTCAGCAGTTAAGAGTCTGCTGTGAACGTTACGCCTGTTAGAATCAGGTTGTGAACCTTGAACCATGTGTGCCGCTTTATCCAAAGACACAATATCTGCCCATATCTACTGCCAGTGCTGAGCGCTCCTTTAACTGTTTGATACTTGAATCCATATCACAGGGATATGATAACTGACACGGACCAAGTGGACTGATGAACATCTATCGATCAACTGATGCTGGGGCCATTTTTAAAACAAAATGACCAGCAAATTAGTAGGAAAAATGATTTCATGTTATTGTCTCATCGGACTTTCTGATTGTGTTATTGTAGTGGCTTGGTTTGGTCTCTGTGCAGTCACTGCTGCTAAATGCATGAACCCCCTACTGTCACGTTTCTCTGGGCTTCCCTTTCTTTTTGCTCTAGACTGAAAACACTTCAGTTCGACATTAAAAGATGAATATGAGACCAAAGATCATCATTGCAGCTTTTTATTTCCAGGTGTTTGCATCTGGATCTGATACACAGTTCAGAAGATGGCAAGTGTTTCCAGTTAAAAGGAAAAATAAAGGGACTGGACTCACTGTTCCAATACGTTTGGAGGGGAGTGTAGATGAAAATACGACATTGAAATGTTTACCTAACTGCTGGTCTGTTGTCTTTGCTGCTGGGCTCATGATAGTTTTATGGTTGTGTGCCAATATTAGTAAGGTTAATGCAACTTTCAGAAAAGGAAGAAAAACCCACATCCTGTCGGCAACGCTTTAAATGCATGAACTACAAACAGACTGAGGCAAGGCTTTTATTGTGGCAATATCTCAGCATTTCACAGCAACTAGCACAGAGTTTGGATCATGATGAGACAAAACTGGAATCCAGACCTGCAGGGCATCCCCTTCAAAAACCTGAGTCAGCTTTCTATTACAGCACAAAAGCAAATATGGGTAAGTTTAGCACATGGCCTTCAGCAAACATACTTCAAACACCAGTCCAAGACCAGACACGCTGCTTTGAAACCTGCTGCCCGTGTGTCAGCCTAACAAGTGTAAACACCCTTCTGAGCACTACCACAGCTTCATCCTGAATGTAGAATGGACTCAGCACAAAGAATTTGTAATTAGAGGGAAATACACTCTGTTCTCAAGTCCCAGGAAGCTTCCATGGTGCTTTAGTCATGTGTAAACATAAGATGATTGTCTAGCAAGCCGGCAAGGTGACTGAGCAGTGGTCTTTTCTGTCTGGGACTAGTGATTCTTTTCTTGAATAATAAAATAAGTTTTCATAAGATATTACAATTTCCGAGAACTCATCAGGACATTTACATATTATTTATATCTCTAGATTTCTCTCTCTAGATAGAGGTATAGAGAGATCTATACCTCTATGTCAAACAGCAACAAATTCTCATAGATCTAGGTTTATTCACAGTAAACACTTAATTTTGGTCTGTTATTCATTTTATCTCCAGTGGATTTTTATTTCTTAATGCATGAGAAGTATCTGTGCCAGTTTGCCATCAACGGAGATATCTCAAAAATCCCAATGAGCAAGCGTTGCTCTGAAACACAAAGTGTCCCTGTCTGCCTGTCTATAAGCACCACTTACACCAGCCATAAGACAAACAGAGAGCTCTATTGTTCATCATAGTGGGGTGTTTTGACTGAGCAGCATAACACTACAAAGGCCAAACCCCCCCCCCAAAAAAAACAACCGCATTGCAATGCTACACCTGCGTACACACTCTTTCAGACTAGAAAGAACCCCAAAAGTAAACAGAAAGAGACATTCAAAAGCAGCCTTGCCCCTTGGTGAAAACATCCGTATAATTCACAGAGACATGAAGAGAATAATGAATTCAAAAAGGGAGAGTGGACCATTATAATTGCTTTTCAAATCCTGCAGCTCAGGTCCCTTTAGGCGACAAGAGCCATCATAACCCATCTTCTCTGGTTGCTCCATTGAGACCTCCAGTATGTGTGGTACACAAAAAAAACAGTATATCTTAATTCCTCTGTCCCACATGACTAGTAAACCATGCTTCAGCGCATGCACAGGCAACACAAAACAAACCAGAACCCTCAAGCTAGCTTGTTTCATAGAAGCCAGTTTTTACAGCCACAGGCAACTGATAGTCTGTGTTGAGAGCTGTCATGAAACGACTCAGAGAAACATTTACAAACCAGGTGTAAATCATTCCGCAGTTTGTTTTACTTAGTCTGTTTTTATCTGAGTAACGTGGCAATTTCCGTGCACATGACAGCGTGGACCCAAGTCTCTCCACATAACGACACTATGTTCTGACTCATGCAGGCCTTGACTCATTCGCCTTTATACGGTTTTTCTATGACAAAAACTAAACTCTTCTGTCCCAGACAAGGAACAGTATATTTAGCACAAAATACGGAATCAACTCACTGCTTTTACTTTAGGTAACAGTGAAGTGTATCTAAGATGTAACCATGGGTTTTATCATATATGAGACACTAAAAATACTTAGATTACTAATGTTTTTCCTGGGTAAAACTGTGCTTTTAGGGGGTTTGTTGAGGCAACGAGTCAGGGTTACTTATCAGCAGGCAGTGCAGTAAGACTGCTGTGTCTACAGGGATTTGCTGGATGTGTAGATACATTTAGGGTATTCATCAGCCACCTGCAGGAATAACCTGCAGCTATTTCCAACCTCGGTGAGTAGCCACAATGCATCATCTCTACTTTTATACCTCCCGACAACAAGATGTGTAAAAAGTGGACGGGGAATTTTCCTCTCTTTTTAGACTGGATGGAAATACAATCCTGAGAGGGAAAAAAAAAACCCTGAAGGCATTTAAGCAATTAGCGACACAGCAATGTAAACAGTGACCAAAAGGTGGAAATTTAGTTTTAAAATAACGATTTTCATGTGATTAAAATCTTCCAAGAGCTTTTCCTGCCTGTATGTATGCGAATAATCATGGCAGGAGTGCATTTGTGTTGGACAGAATCACACATTCTTTTCATATTACTCACAAATACACAACTTGTGTCTTAACTTGCCTAAGAAGCACTTCATGCAAATGCAGTGAAGTGAAATGAAATTCAACAGTGAATAACAGGTATGTGATAAGATTAGTAGCTGCTGTGTGCTACAGTAAACTTTTTTTTATTTTTATTTTTTTTAAACAATCTAACATATTAAACTACTTGCATTTCCTTTCTTGGCTGCAGTGAAGACAGGAAGATGCTGAAAAGTGACCCCTGGGAGTGTGTGAACAATAAAGAGTGAAGACTTAATCACCTTTTCTTCTGCTAATTGTAATCAGTTTAAGTTTGCAAATCAATCTGAACTATAAATGCCACACTCAGGAAGTAATCACGCCCCAAAATTTACTGTTGGGAGCATCTGGTTCACAGACAAATCGTCTACTTTCGAAAAGGTTTTAAAAAGGAGCACAAACTTTGGAGGTTGATTTGAGTGTAACACAACTGATTACGTTTCAGAACTCTTAAAAGGCACTGCAGAGTCCACTTTAGGTCAGATCACCTTGGACAACACCATCACTACTAAAGTCAAGGTAGCACCCAGCCAATAGACGTTTTAGAAACAGACTAAAAACAGAAAAGAGAGGGACAGCAGCCTCAGGGACTGGGAAACAATGGCACAGTCTAGAGATTAGAGATGTGGCAAGTCATAAACTACCGTCAGCCTTTTTCCAGTCAGCTTGTGTCAGATATTTAACGTAAAGTTGAAACATTAACATTATATTCAAAGGCGTGTATTTAGACTCTTGCGCTCATTTGTTTCTTTTAAACACAAGTTTCACAACACATTTGTTAATGTTTAACACAAGTATGACTTAGTTTACTAGTAACAACTGGGCTTCCTGACCCCACATAAAAGCTGGGGGGCGGGGAGGAGGGGGGGGTTTCTTACGAAAAGTGAAAAAAAAAAAGTGACCATAAAACGACCACTTTGAGGGACGTACGCGTGCATCTGCCCGAGCCTCAACGGTGACTGCTTAAACTGGCAACTTCAGCAACTAAAACAAATCACAGCTGCAACTTCAAGACGCTCGCCTACCCAAACTCTGCTCGAAGACTCCCACAGTTTCTGCAGTTTCGTCTCCTCGGTTTTTCCTGAGAAAAATCCACAAAAGTTGGTTCCTGAACTTCTCCGTGCCCACCAGTACGACCCCGCCGCTTGTCCACATCGCTACGCCATGATGTCGAAGTGACGGGGTCGCTGGAAAACTTCGCACGTCATGGCTGAAAAATCCCGCCCTGCTCCGGCCTGGATTGGCCTGGAATTTAAACGGGAGTCCTGGCGTGTTCATGGTACCGTGGTTAAAGTGGGAAATAGGCGTTTTATGAGGGCTGGAACGAAGGGGTCTAGCCATCTCCCGTAACCACAAGTAATAAACAGAACCCAAAACCTTTTTGAAAAGAAAAAAAAAGCCTTTTTAATTCTGTTTATGTAAGAATAGTCACAACCAACAGCCGCGAGCTCTTTAACACAAAAGTGGAAATTTCCTAGGTCTTCCTGGATCAAGGAAGAGGCATATTCCTAAAAGTCTTGGACGACTCATCCGTGGCTGGTAAGCTTTGAAGCAGCACAGGCGACATCAAGTGGTCTACAAGCGTCATTGATGGAAGACGCTGGCTATGTTTTAATCCTTGTAAAACAGTAACTGCAAAAATAAATGAATAAAAAATATTTCTATCACCTTGAGGCATTTGAGACCTACATAGGTTTTTATGTTTTTGTCTTTTATGTTGAACACACTGAGTTTAAGTGTAATTAAATGTGGTACATTAATAAATTTGACATATTGGGCAGCTATCCCTAATGTATTGGCATTTAAGTTTCATTTTAACGTGGCAACTCAGTGTCTTCCTGCAAACTTTATGAACCATATTTTCATTTCAAAAACATTGCATTATTGTTAGAACTAATGAGTTTTGTAATCTATGTCAATGATGATAAATACAAGAGTTAACAGTATATTTCCATTTAGAATAAAATGAACAGGTGGCATAAGACTATACAATATTTTCACAAATGTATTTGCAAATTTAGATACATACTGATGACCAAGGCTATTTGTGATACAGTGCCTAAAGAAACCAAGATAAATGCATGCCACAATCTGGCATGTATGATAATTGTGCCTCATCAGTGCAAATGTCAATATAAAATGGTTATTTAGGGTGCATCGCTTTGTGCAAATTAATCTAGCCACAACTGCAAAATTTAATAACTGCTCTTATATGTCTTTTACATGTGTGTCATTTGTAAAGTTCGATGGATTGACGGATGTTTTTACAGCAGTTTTTGTAAAATCTGGTATGTTTATATCTTGTATTTTTATACACATGTGCATCAACTTGCCCTGTCCCTGTTAAGGCAAATAAAATAAATACAATAATATGAGTGGATCTGTAAAAAGCATCTCATGATAGCTATGATATTTTAAAAGAACAAAAAAATCCCAGAAAAGATAAAGAAAAAAAGACCACAAAAGATTCTTTTCGTATTGTGGAAGCTTTATAAAATAGGCTCTGAATTTTATAGTGCTCTAAAGTAGCTACAACAAAATTATCCAACAGACACTGATACCATTTGAGTCTCTGAAATTTTAGTCCAAACATGGGCTGGTCCATTCCATCCCATCCAGTCAATACAATAGTGAATTGGTTCAAATTAACCATGGGTCTCCAAAGCAGTGTCCCTCTTCAGGGGCCTCTCCACCTTCACGGTGCTCGGGTCACATTCCAGCATCTCTCTGATCCAATTATCATCCAGCGCTCCCGCTATGAACTCCTCCAGACTGATGATGGCTGCAGACGTTACAAGAACAGGGAGCAATTAGACACAAACAGCACAGGACGTACTGTTAATAATCTATGTCTGTGACGTTTGATGCTACTGAATGGGAACTTTGTGGGTTTTAATCTTAGTGAATTACTGCCAGTAAAATATGCCCAAGTACATTATCCAGAGTATTAGATAAGAATTAAAGGGAAAAGAGCAAAAACCCTCCTCAAACATGCTACAGTTTTATCATAAATGAAATCCATTACTAAGATTTAAACATGTTTATTTTAATGCTCAAAGTTGTGACTAAATAATAATACATTTGAAACAAATCATATAGTGGTGGATTTTTTTTTTTATTGGGTTATTTACCCTCTCTTTAGAAACATATCGCTTTACCAAATTTGGGTGGTATCTATAGCTGAAATAACATTACACTTTGATTTCATGCAACAAAAAAAAAGGGGGGGGACCATTCCTCACTGTTGTGGTCTTTGTCTAATCTCACAAATATCCTGTTGGTGCATTCTTCAGCTGTAAGCAGGTTGGGCCTGGTTAAACCAGCAGCTACATTCATCTTATAAACTGCCTGTGAGCACAAAGAAACATCAGTTGGAGTGAAAGATGTAACATCTGGCACCATCTTCCGTTTTGTATAACACAGCACAGCAAGCACACACCTGCATTATCTCCAGCATTTCCTCCTTTGTAATGGCTCCATCTCTGTCTTTGTCATACAGCTTGAATGACCAGCGCAGTTTCTCAACAGCTGAACCTTCAATAAGCATGCTGATGGCCATGACATACTCTCTGAAATCAACCACCCCATCCTAAAGAAATAGCACTGCAGTTAACAGGTATTTGTTGCAACTTTATGAAGCATTATTATCAAAGTATGACCTTCAGACTCACAAGTTTGAAAGGCAATATTTGGTATGACCACCTTTATTAACTGGTCATACCAAATATTAGTCTTGGGAATAGTTCTCAAGGCTTCTTGAATCAGAGCTCTTCTTTGGATGTTGGCTGCTTAGTGTTCTGTTCTCCGTCAAGATGATCCCACACTGCCTCAATAATATTGAGGTCTGGGCTTTAGGGAGGCCAATCCATGACCGAAAGTGTTCCATTGTATTTTTTTCTATCCAGGTATGCTTTTACTGCAGTGGCAGGATCACCATCATACTGAAGAATGAAGCTGCTGCCAATCAGACACTTCCCAGATGGTATTGCATGGTGGCTCAAAATCTGATTGTACTTTTCTGTATTCATAATTCCATCAACAAGATCTCCAACATCACTGGCTGAAACGCAGCCCAGAACTATGACAGCGCCTCCACCGTGTTTTAGAGATGGCTGTAGACACTCTCCTGACCTCCTCCATATATATTGATGATTATTTGGATTCACCACTCTACAAAGACCTCTTGCAACTGATTTTCAGTCCAGTTCTTGTCTAATTTAGAATACCTCAGCCTTTTTATGCTTGAGTGGTTCATAGGTTAATGTTAAGTGGCTTTACAAAAAAACAACACAAAAAAAACATTCCTCTGAAAATAGATACAAGGACTGGACTAAAAAGTGAGTTAACTTTGAAAGAGATTCAGAAAGTCTGGAGACCCACTTACATTATACATTATATAAATTCATGCTTACCCCATTATTGTCGAGTGTGCGGAAAATCTGCTCTGCATACTCAGCTGACTCACTGCCCGCAGTTCCATCACAGAAATGCCTTTGAAACTCATGGAGAGTGATCAGCCCACTTGGGCACTCAATAACAAACTTTCTGTCAGAGAAAGATGCATCAAGAAAAGAGTTTGTGTTGTAATACATACACAGAAGGGGGTAGAAACCATAGAGGCAGCTTGGGAGAGGGGTCTGATTGCAGAAGGAGGGAGAGAGGGGAAAAAGTGGCTTAAATTGAGAATCAATGGAATTAGGGTCAACCCATCCAACCTTCGGAGATTACATGTGTTTAAAGCTTATTTACGGAGTGCAGCACAAGTGCCAAGATAATTAGGCCAAATGACATCATGGCAGAGTGAAGCTAATCAGTCCACAGGAGATAATACTTTACTATGTTGCTGACAGTGTTAGTTTTGCACATTTGCCACCAAAACAAATGAGAATCTGGCTCAACAAACTACTGAATCCTACTACACCAAAATCCAGTACCCTCTTGTGGATGCTTATTACATGTGGCCAAAAATTATTTAATGAGATCAGCATGTGTGTAAGTAATCCCCATGAGCTCCAGACTGCTCTAGAGTTTCAGACTTTTTCTACTCTTGGCTCTGCATGTCAGTGAGAGCCAATACCACTAATATGGTTATCTCACACATAAAAGCGCCCTTCACTTGCTGTTGGTTTAAAAGGCAGGATCGCCTTAAAAGGAGGAGGTAGTAAAACAGCTCGTTTCAGACATGTTGAATTGAAACCCAGGATAAGGATTACTTTAAGACAAAATGAAAAGCTTACCTGAACCATTCGTACAGTTCTGTAACATAAGACTCTCCTCTTCTACAAGGCCGGGCAGCAGCTTGGCCCATTCTGTAAACATGAAGTGGCAGCTCCACAATCACATTGAATTTATATGCACCACAAATCCCAGCTTACACCATGTTTTCTTAGTTGCACCAAGTACTGCCTTATCACATCTGACAAATTACTCTGAGGTAATCTCCCCACTCGGGAGAACACAATGTAATTACTCAAGCGACAGTCCAAATCATGCAAGGCCACATAATTGCACACAGAAGAGTATTACTATTTAAGCCAAATATATTTCAAAATAAAGAAATCAACCAAAATTTCAGTTGAAATTTTAGTAAACTAATATTTATTCACAACCTGGGAAGATGGCCCAGACATGTTGACAGTAGCAGCCATAATGTACTAGACAACACCCTCTGGAGCTCAAGGCTGAACTTGTGGCAGAAACTGGCATGACAGCAGCAGTAACAAACTACAGTCTGACACACACAACCCCAATAGCTGAGGTCCTGCCTCTGGTGAAGTGACTGGTGGTCAGTCTGGACTTCCCCTGTAAAATAATGCAATGATTTAAAAAAACTAATTAAAACAAAAGCAACATCCAGCTAGACACAAACAAGGGCATGGAATTCAAACATATTCCCTACCTTACAAAAACTATTAAATTCTGAATGGAGATAGAAGCAAAATGTACCACCTCTTAAAAAGGTTTTATCACACAAACACACACACCACATAAAGCTGATGTAAGATACCTTAGTTTTCTGGGAAAGCGACAGTCACAACAGTGCAATGACTGAACACAACAAACAGGATGGGGAGAGGCTTTTTTTTGCCTTTCAAAAGGACTGGTCTGCATCTATGGCACTGCTCTGTAGCTCTACTTGTTTGGTTACGCAGTGAGTACTGATGCAAACACGTGCAGCTCCAGTTTCATCTCCGATGTGCACAGCGTGCCACGTTTCCTCAAGTTGATTCAGTGATACGTTTTAGCCCTCCTGAAGTCTACAGAGGCGCCACATTGGAGCTTTTTTCCAAAAGCAGCAGAGGTTCATTTTGTGTCCAAAGGCACCTCAGACCGGACACAAGTAGGAGGGTTCACAAGAGTTCAGCTGCTCCATCAACTGGCTCCTCAAAATTCAAGCATTAGATATAAGACAATATTCTGCATGATTCACAACAAACTCTGCCAGCCTTGAAATCAGAGTTCTTATTGAAAAATCCTCATGTGAGCTTGGAGAAATTATATTCCTCAAATGCTAATAGAACCAACAGAATGGCCCAAAAAACAATATAATGATCAGGTCTTAAGATGGCATACAGATGTGCAGGATTTTTGACCCCCCCCTCCAAAAAACCCCCCAAACAAACAAAAAAAACCAAAACCAAATAACACTTGTAACTGTAGAACACTTGTAACTTGTAAATTAAACACGTGCACGCACCAGGTAGTCCAAAATCCATGCGCCACAAACCAGATGATTTTGCTGTATTTCAGTAGTTTCATTTTCTTAACTATAGTTAAAAGAATATATAAATCACTAAATGTTCAGATGTAGAAGATTTATTTTTCAGTAACTTGAAACAGGGAACGTATATACCAAAGTGCTTAAATTAATTAATTTCTTACACAAGAGCCAAATACAGTAACTTTTATTAAAATGGGGCTCCAAGTAAATTTCTACATTATCTGGCATCATCAGGACCTCTGCTGACACCCTTTAATTTCACCGAATGACAATACTTTGGTCACTCCAGAACCAAGGAGTCACTCATAGCCACACTCAGCTGTCAATCACTAGCAGAGCATCACCATAACGGCTATGAGAGGTTTTGTTACCTTAGTATGGCAATGGGATCCATACTGCTCCGTGGAGCATTCAAGTTCTCACAAATGTCACACTACAAACTCAGCAAACGGTCTATGTTCAGGAGTCATACACATGGCTGTTACACATGAGGAAATAAAGGAGAACCCCCCCCCCCAAAAAAAATCCCAACAACTTTCAGTTTAAAATGTATGGAATGACACTTCTACATAGCACAATCCCTTAACATATGCATGACAACCCTGTATGCTTCAACAAGCACAAACATGTTTTCAAAGACTGTCAGTGCATAAAAAGGAGAAATAGCTGAAGCTATGGCTTACCTGCAGGACTATAAAGATGACAATAAGAACACAGATTCAAAAGGTGAACAAGTACTTATACCACATACTACTTGTACAGTATGTAGGGAAGTGTGTAAAATCTTAAAGTGGATAACTCCCTGACTCAGATCAGTCTCAAACATGTACTGAGAAAGTGTCACAGATGTGAAATGGGTTTGCTCTTCAGCCGTTGCTACCAACCCTCAATTTCAGCACCTCTAAAGTGCCGTTTTGCTTTGCATGAAGTTGTACTGTAGTGCTCATAAATGATCAACCATCAAAACTGGCAGCTCTCCAACAAGTGTTTGAAGCTATAACGAATAAATTCTGAGGCTTTCTATGCAACCTATCCCTTTAAGACACATGTGGCCTGAAGACATGGTGTTTGCAATCACATCGACTCCACATATATACAGCGACATATGTCAGCGTACAAGAGAAGAGGTTACTACACTATTTCTGAGGAAAATGTTCAGATACTGACAAGACAAAAATCTCCGAGTGCCACAACATTAGGTGACTCTCAAAGAGAGCAGAGGTTATAGAAGTGTGGTCTGCCGCGGTACGCTTTAAACCCACGGTTTGGATCCTGAGGGGCTGCAAAGCTTGGCCAGTTTTTTAAGGTGTCCTCCTTGCATTTTAGTCAAGCATACAGTACCTAATGAAATTACAACCTTTTAAAAAAAAATTCAGTGCAATTCTTTTGCGTCACCACTCCCAACCTTTGTTTAAATGTAGGTGGAGAGAAATAGAAGCAAGAATCCAGAGCCATCATGATGTTCATCATATCGCTCTTCTGTGCGTTCACGGCTTCTTCAGCCTTTCAGAGGCTGACAGCAGATTGAAGAAAGCAGGGAGGAACAGCGTTTCAGGGCGGGCAGGCAGGTCGCTGCAAGGCTTTAGAGGCACATCCTCTTTCTGAAGAGGGAAAGCAGGTGTCCCTTACTGTCACTGATCTGCTCCCATTAGAGCAGCCACCCAAATACTACACAGCTTATGTGGAAAAGGGTAACTAATATATTAAAATCTTAAAAAAACAAAAAATAAAAACAGAATGCTGCTTCTTGGTGCAAGCTTTAAGCAGTTTCTACCATCATCAAAATGACGGTCCAGGTATTTTCCAGTGTGCTACATGTCACACTGTAATGCAAAATCTATAAGGACCAGTGCATCTCTTCAAAGTCCACATTTTCTCCGAAATTTGCATCGGTCTCCAGAAGGCTCCAGATCACTGCCATCGCTGCTTCATCACTGCTGAGACTACTCAGGCCTGGTCCAACCACACTCTCCAAATCCAGCTGGGAATTTTCCCCTGGCATAAGACGGAGTGAAAAGAAAAAGAAAGGTGACTGGCTTGCAAAGGGGGAAAAAATAAATACAATAAGTGGGTCAGTCCATAAATAGGTTTGTTAACAGGATGAGTGGAAGTACCCATAAGCGTTTCTCCTCCTGAAAATGCTGCTCCTTGAGGCTCACTCTCTGAGCTGGACTTGCCTGGTATTTCCATGTCTGGTGTCTCTCCATTTGGCACCTGAAGACCGAAAGAGAAGCACATTATAAACCTTACAACACAGGGAGAATCTATTCTTTAGACATTAAATTATGTCTTTCAACATATATTCAATGTTCTAAAATTTAATTGCTCAATGCATACAGGTGTAACATTTGACAGTCTGACCTCTAAAATGTTTATGAGAGTTGTTTGAATAAGGAGGCAGCAAAACATGTAAAACCAGACTGGGAAAACATAAGACTCACGCTGTTGCTGATTTGATTGTGAGTTTGTGGAGACTTGTCCTGTGGTAGACTGAACGGGCTGACATTACCACTAGAAGGTGATGAATTCGTCCTAAAGGAAACCCACACAGATCAACTCAAACTGCAGTATGCATTATCTACAGCAGATGGTAAGCATAGCATAGAAACTGTAGCTGTGAAAACAACTGAAAATGAAGATACTGCACTAGTGGTTTTTTTGTTTTTGTTTTTTTTTAAATAATTATGTCCAGTATATACCTGTTGAAATCCAGCAGCTCATTGGCAATCTGGGTCCCTATGCTTCCAGCATATATCATAGTCCCAGGTGTGCTGGAAATGCCAGGTATAATAGGAGGGGACTTTTTACAGTCTAACAGAAAAAGAGTGGAAGAGTTGAATAAGTGAAAGGGGGTTTTAAAAAAAAAAAAAGTGGGCTACAACCACATAATGTGTATTTTGTTATGAGTATCTTTATAAAGACCTTCAGAAGCCTTGGGATTGCTGGACTGTTCAGACTTATTTCCTGACCGACCTGCTCGACTGTGATCATACCTTGTCATGGGATGAGCAAAGAGATAAAACTCTAGTTAACATATCCACACACAAACACACCCTTTCACAAATATGTAAGCAAATCTACAAAAACGACTGAAGCATATACTCACGATACGACTGTGTTAGTTGACACAATATATTCTAGTTCTTTGGTCCAGGGATTTACAAAACTAAACCACTGACTTTGTAGAGTGACAAAAGAGCCGTATTTTGTTTTGAATTTGTAGCAGTTTGTCTCTATTTTTTCTTTACTCCGCAGGACTGTGGAAGGAAAAACAGCAGGACAAGTCAGAGAAACACTAGAAAGAAAAAAAAAACAAAACAATCAGGGTAACTATAACCTTGAATGAACAAGCACATCAATAAATATATGTATTTCTTGATTAACACTAGAAGAGCCAAGGGGGTTATTTTGATGCCCTGGCATTAAAAATAATTAACTGTTAAATTAAAACCCCATCATTTTATGACATTTCTTAAAATAGCTTTATTCATCATATAGTGATCTCTCTGGTGTGTGGGGAGGGGCAGAGAGAGCCACTTTTATTAGAGAATTCTAATATATATTTTAACTTGATCTGTAATTAAACTAAATTGTTTGCAAAACGAATAAAACCCCTAGTTACCCCCCTAGTTATACAAATTTGATGAAAATTAACTTCAAGAAATAATTTGTCATTACTACTGTTATTGCAGGATGGGGTCAAACTGACACATTCTTCCTGGCCATTCTAGTGCTAATTAGGCATTTTTCTGAAGTGCATTAAACCTAAGCATCTTGGTAAAGATGGAGGAAAGCTTTTAAAATACTTCACCTTTTCGATGTCTATCTGCTAAATGGGGTAAGTCATCTTGATGGAAGTATTCATAGCATGATGTCCCAAGCAATTCTTGGGGTAGATAACCTAGAATGGTTGTCGCTCTGTCAAAGAAAATGTAATTATTAAAAGATAATGTTTTAAATGGGTTTTTAATATTTTGGGATCCAAAACCCTAATTACAGCAACTAAGATAGTAATCAATAAAATCTGATAAGAAAACTCATTTTCATGACATTTTTTACAAAAAGGAAAAAAAAAGAAAAAAAAGGGGGGAAATTCATACAACATGGGACATCTTAAAAACATAGAATAGAACAATAGAACGAGACATTTACAATCTGTTACCTGAATGTTTCTACATAGCACATTTTTATTAAATGGAATGAGATGCAAGCTGGTTATTCATGAGCACTATTATTTCTGAACTGCAAAATAAAAATAGTAAGCTTTAACGCCACACTTTAATGACAAGAAACCCCAGTTTTACCTTTGATCAACAAAGGTGAATTTGCCATCCATGGCATAGCGTGTGATGAACTCTGTGGGTTTAACTCGAACTTCTCCGTTCACCTGGGGAGATGAGTGGTTGTGGATGCGTCCCACTGCTACCAGGCAGCTGAAGTGGGAGCTTTCCTGCTTGTCTACTTCCCCCTCCCCTTCTGCTCCCAGCTGACTGGTCGGCCAGCTGCGCATGTAGCCTGTACAGTGGACTGTGCAGTACTTCTGTGACTCTGAAAGCAAATGCAGACAAATGAAAAGACAGAACACAAATGTGCTCACTCTCATTAAAGCCTCTTGTGAACAGAAACCTAAAAAAAAAAAATCTGCTGTGGAACATCTCTACCTTTCTTTTTGGAGGTGTTGGCCTGGGATTCCTTCTCTTCCACTTTGACAGAAATTTTGTTATACTTCATGCGGCAGAAGAAAGAGCGACGAGCACCTGAACACAACCGTGCTGCGCCTATTGGAAGGTCAGCCTGGACCTGCAGACCAGCTAAAGACATGAAAGCAATGTTAAGCGTAATCGCTAACATTCAAAGACAAAGACAAGAATATTTGCTTTACTTTTAGCATCTATTAGCCGTTCACGAGGGTATAATTCAGAAGCGGACAGCTGCTCCTTCACTTTTCCCATGTCCTTTGGGTGTATGTAATCAAACAGGCTCTGCCCAATCAGCTCCGCCTAGAGGAAAACAAACAGCTCATCAAACTGACCTAAGTAAGGCTCCTATGGTGTTTAAAAAAAGAAATGTCAAAACCATTCTCTACACCTAAAGGCAATTCCTGCTGATTATTTAAAACAAAAAAACACTGATGGTGAACTGTGACCCTTGGAGCACACCAGACACTATGTGAAGCACAGATGGTTTAAATGCCAGTGTATGACTATGGTTTTATTTCAGTCATCAATTTACATGGCACCATGCTCCAACAATAAACAAAAACCTAAAAATTGCTACATGTCATCTTTTTTTAAATAAAATAAATAAAAAATAAATCAATAAAAGCACAAATATACACTCAGCCACTTTATTAGGTATACCTGTTGAGTTGCTCATTAAAAAAAATAATATAATCAGCCAATTACATGGCAGCAACTCAGTGCATTCAAGCATGTAGACATGGATAAGACGACCTGCTAAGAAAGGGGATTTAAATGACTTTGAATGTGGCATTGTTGCTGGTACCAGAGGGGCTTGCCAGAAACTGCTGATCTTCCTGTACAACTGTCTCTAGGATTTACAGAAAATGGTATGAAAAAAAACTATCCAGTGAGCAGCAACTCTCTGGGTGAAAATGCCTTGTTGATGTCAGCAGAATGGCCGGACTGTTTCAAGCTGGCAGCAAGGCAACAGTAACTCAAATAACCAGTTGTTACAGCCAAGGCAGAAGAACATCTGTGAATACACAACATGTCAAACCTTGAAGCGCACACATGGCCTCAGCAAAATGGACAACATTGCCTGATCTGATGAGTCGATTTCTGCTTCAACATTTGGACAGTAGGGTCAGAGCTTGGCATAAACAACATGAAAGCATGGATCCATCCTGGCTTTAACGGTTGAGGCCGGTGATGGTGTTGTGTGGGGGATATTTTCTTGGCATACTTTGAAACAAAATGAGCATCATTAAACATCACAGCCTGCCTGATTATTGTTACTGGCCATGTCCATGCCTTTATGACCACAGTGTACCCATCTTCTGATGGCTGCTTCCAGCAGGATAACGCACCATGTCACAAATCTCAAATGATCTCAAACTGGTTTATTGAACATGGCAATAAGTTCACTGTACTCAAATGACCCCCCCTCCCACAGTAACCAGATTTCAATTCAGCACAACACCTTTGTGGTGGAATGGGAGATTTGTATCATGGACATGCAGCTGCAGCAACTGTATGATCAACATGGACCAAAATCTCAGGAATATTTCCAGCACCTTGTTGAATCTATGATAAGAATTAAGGCAGTTTTGAAGGCAAAAGAGGGTCCAACCCAGTACTGACAAGGTGTACCTAATGAAGTGGCTGGTGAATCTATACAGTCGTTCCAGTAATCATCTGCTCTTCAACAGACTATTAAGCTCTAACTATTAGCACCAGCATATATGCTACTTATGTATCATGACATGAATTCTGATGACACTTCCATTTCTAATGAGTACTACAATAAAAAAAAAATATATATATATACTGCACACACAAACATCTCACTACAGAGCCACCCGATGGTTGTGGATTAAGATCTATTTACATTAGTAACAAGATAACAAAAGCCATCTGGTGTGTCCGAGGTTTTCATAACAAAAAGATACTGCAGAAACAGTAACAAATGTAAAAGTTTTACCCGGCTATAATTTAATGTCTTCGTGACAGACTCTGAGACAAAAACTATTTTCCCACGATCACAGCCCACTACAAACAGGAACCCATCTGCAGCCTGCACGATAAGGAAACACAGGGGAGAAAAAGGGGAGCCAATGTGATGAAATGTTCTAGGAAAAAAAACGAAACAAAAAAACAAACAAAAAAACCCCAAAAAACCAGCAAGTTTGTTTTTTATATTAATTTATATTATATTTTACAGAATCTAATGTAATTTATAATTGGTAGCATTTTAACTATGTCGTTATACTGTAATACATCTCTGTAGACACCAAAACTTAAATGAACGTTCAGACTGCATGTTATTATATACATACTAACAAAACACAAGATGAGTAGTTTGTCGTTTGTTGTACGCCCTTTTGAAAGAATACAGAAAAAAAGGGTAACTTTCTACAGCACATGGGGACTGTACAGTCTGTTGTACTTCTTTTTAATGAAAGTTTCAAACATCCCCAAGGGATTTACAGGTTATGCTTCATACCACGACAACTATTACATTTATTACTTCTGTGTTTACCTTGAGGACAAGGTGTTTAAGCTCCTCATCGGGAAGGAATGATGGTTTATAGCTGGCTTCAGAGAAGGAACTTGCTGAACCTGGAAATATAAATACATATTACACAAGTTCAATTTCAGAATACTGTAGTTTAAAGAATCCTTTGGTTTAATCCTGAAATGGAACCCATTCTATAGCTTTAGTCAATCACAATTGATTGCCCAACTGTCTTATTGGTAATATGCTGCAAGCACTACAAAAGTAATTGACAAAGCAAAATAACAACTACTTCTGTATGAGCTCAGGGGGGAAAAAAAGCAAGAGTAAAGACAAATATCAACAAGAGCATTGCTAAGTGGGTGCCAAAGATCGGTGCACAAAGTTGAAAGTTGGCTGCCTGCCTGCTGGACAACAATACCCCATCAGGCTTTAAAAATTTGAGGTAAACATTACCTGCACCTATTTTTTAATTTTCTTTTATACATACACAGTATGTCACAAAATTGACTGATTAGATATGACGTGATATGATAAGAGACATTCAGTAAAGCTTTAAAAACAAATACAATAAGGAAAAAATAAAAGGTTATGGGTTTGGGATGGCTATGGCTCAGGAGGCAGAGCAGGTCATCTACTAATCGGAAGGTTGGTGGCTCGATCCCTGGCTGTTCCAGTCTGCATGCCAAAGTATCCTTGGGCAAGATACTGAACCCAGAGTTGCTCCTGAAGGATTCATCGGAGTGTGATGAATGCATGTTCGAATGTTTGATAAAAAGCACTTAAATCTAGAAAGTTATTGTATGCATGTTTGTGTGAATGACGTGCTATATAAAGTGCTTTGAGTGCTCATGTAGAGTGGAAAAGCACTAAATAACCTATTCCATTTACGCCAACATAGTTCTAGTAATCTGACTAAACATTTTGCTAGTTTAAACTGGATTCATCATTTGATTCGCCATCAGTGATCACAGAGTCAGAATAGATTACTTAAATAAAAGAAGAAATAAAAAACATTAATTGAGTTGGTACCTTTGAGAGACTTCAGGTGCTGCACTGCCATTCTGAGCACAGTGAGTTTGTCCAGCTTACGAGACATGGGGTTACAGGTGGGGATCATGGCTGATAGCTTGTCAATCAAAGTGTTCATTTTGTCCCGTCTCCTCTTCTCAATTTGGCTGTGAGGTTCCCTGCAGAGAGGGCATTTCAGAAATCATGTTACGAAATATAAATGATTTTTCTGCTTTGACTTGACAGACTTTTAATGAAATGTAGCACATTATAAAACCTTACCAACAGACACTTTAAGGGGCTCAACACACGGGGAGTGACATCATTTGCTCTCCATTCATTTCCTATGGAGCTTGTGGGATGAGGCAACAATCACTTGCCCTCCTCCAGCTAAGCGACCGGCGACATTCATGCATGTGAAATTTCAAGCTCGTACACGTAGACGTGCACACGCGACCAGGCGACACAACAAAGTTGAAAACTGTTCTACTTTTTGTCGCTGTCGCGTGGCACTAAACCAATCAGCGAGGGTTTCACTGACTGACCAATGAGCGGACAGTATGCTACACCCTGCAGTCTGCAACCACTTTCAGCATGAAGGAAAGCATCATTTTAGCTGTGTTTGACTTTCCTATATTATGACAATTCACGCATGGAAATTTGTTGGCACCAGGCTGACCTTAAACAGAAGGACAGAGAGGACTTTTGCGATAATATAGGATGAACCCAAGGTTCTTTTGTAGAAGAGACTTAACAGCAAGATTTCTGTCAGTTCCATTAAAATCTTCTGCCTTGTCTGACACAGACTGCTTTGAAAATCCCTCCAATTTCATAACCAATCAAACTTCTTGGAGACAAGTGACGTGAGAGCGCGAGTTGCAAAGCTGTCGTCGCTATCGCATCCCGTGTGTTGGGTTTCACCCCAGTGGCGATGCGGGCCAATTGTCGCTGTGGTTAGTCGCTCCCCGTGTGTACAAGATCATAAGAATGCTTTATTAGTTTAGCGGCATCAAGTATAATCTACCTGAAGCATTTAACTTTGACATGTTGGTCCTCTCCATCTGACCTGCAGAGAAGTTAAACAAATATGAAATGATTTAATGCTGATTAAAAACATTTTAAAAAGAATTAAAATGTGATAATACTTGAAAGAAAACAGAATGGTCTACAAATTTCATGAAAAGCCATACACCAGCAAGCAACTTACCAATTAAGGCTTCACCTACACAGACATGGAGATCGGTGGTCATGAGGGGAAAATGAGTATTCCCCAACCAGTTGATGAGTGGCTGCTAGAGTCTGCTGGTTACCGCGGGGTGACAACAGTTGCAAAAAGTGCTGAATCAAAAAAATTTGCTTTGATCACTAGTCTATTGCACCAGTCACCCAGTTTGTATGGAAGATGACAACTTTTCTGCAGATTCTCAGAGTGGTAGTAAATCTAGAAAATAATCAGATGCAAATTGAAAATGAAGATCATTTACCTTCAAAGTAAAAGTTGTGTTTTAGTGCTGAAAAACATCTTTCAAAGTGCAACTTTCACTTTCAAGGCAAACCGTCTCCATTTCCAGTTTGCGTTGCACTTTTCACACTTCCACTACCACTTAGCACAGGGATCCTCACATCCAGGCCTTGAGAGCCAGTGTCCTGCAGGTTTTAGATGTGTCACTGATCCAAGACACCTGAATCAAATGGCTGAATTACCTCCTCAGTATGCAGTCAAGTTTTCCAAAGTCCTGCTAATGACTTCTATATTTGACTCAGGTGTGTTGAAACAAAGACACATCTAAAACCTGTAGGACACCGGCTCTCGAGGCCTGGATGTGAGGATCCCTGACTTAGCAAGTAGTTGGCGAGTGTCTGCAGATAAGTCGGCGTCTTCCAAGTAAACCACTGGTGACTGCATAAACTCGCAAGCAACCTAAATAATCACAAGGAAATGCAACACAGTATGTGTCTCTGTGTCCAACCTCCAGCAACCACTTGATAACTTGGGGAATACACACTTTTCCAAAATGACCTGTGATTACTAGGGGTCACTGACTGGTCTCTAGGCCTGCATGACTGGGGCTTAGCAACTGATTTCACAGTAACTGCCAGCAACCACTCACAGCCAGTCAGGGAATACCCATTTTCTGGGCTTGTGAGACTGAGGCTACTGTACTACTGTCTGTGAAACGTGGATATAAAGCCTGATGTAGCACTGTGTCATTTTTGTCCAAAACTATTACAACAGTAATATTATCCTTTAACAGTTATATAGTACCTGTTTTGGTCATCTTCCATGTCTACGTCAGGGATTGAAACACATTTTGAATCCCTAAAAAGATAGATAGTGGTAACTATATTAACAAATATCAATGTAGGTCTCAAGGTTTTGATTTTCCTGAGCCATCACTCTCATACGTACTGGTTGTCCATGCTGCCCTTGCGCTTCCGGGTCAATTCCATGCTCAGGGACATACTAGCAGCTGAGGGTGGGGTCATCAGGCTGGGCAGAGACACAGAAGTACTTTGTTCTTCCTCAACCAGCACATCATCTGAAATAACACATACAGAAGTGCACCTGATCTTTAGAGCCCATGCACTACTGTAACAGAATGCTCCACCTGTTTATGCTGGGATAATGTATGACAACAAAGGCATCCAATGCATCGGGGTTCTAGTTCTAACCTTAACCCAAAATGAATTCACCAACACCAAGTGACTTATGACCAACTCATGCAAAAAGCAGAAAAGGCAAAGCAGCAAAACTTCTACACAATTCACAATCATCCATAAAACACACTATAGTGCAACACAATTTCCATCTAATTCAGAGAGGCACAAGAAAAATCACAGAAGCTGTGGCTTATTTTTTGGCCAAAGATATACACTCCTGATCAAAATCTTAAGACCTGTTAAAATATTGCAAGAATTTGTATTTTCCACTATTGCATCTTAAGAAGGTTCTAAGTAGAGCTTCACAATGCTAAAAGAAGAAATTGGCGCAAGAGACAAAAATGTTTGAGCAGGGAATTTATTGAAAACTGCATTTACACTCAGGGGAACAGGCAGGATGGACCAAAAGAGTGATGTTATTCTCCTGGAAGAAGTCTTTTGTCAGGTGGGCATTGCAAACTGCAGCACTGTCCTGTTGAAAAACCCAGTCATTACCACACAGACGAGGGCCCTCAGTCATGAGTGATGCCCGCTGCAACATCTCCACATAGTCAGCTACTGTTTGATGCCCCTGCACAACCTGAAGCTCCATTGTTCATCATCAGAGAAGACAACTTTCTTCCACCTTTCAATGTCCCATGTTTGGTGCACCCTTGCAAAGTCCAAACGGGCAATTTTGTGGCGTTGAAGAAGACGTGGCCTTTGAAGACGTTTTTTTGTTTCTGAATCCAGTTCCTCGCAGATGCCGTCTGATGGTTATTGGGCTGCAGTCAGCACCAGTAATGGCCTTATTTTGGGTAGAAGATCGTCCTGTGTCTTAACGGACAGCCAATCGGATCCTGCGGCTCAGCGCTGGTGAAATTTTTTTGGGTCTACCACTTGACTTTTTTGTTCCATGACCCTCAGGATCATTTAAAAAATGCAAAATGACTGTCTTACTGCATCCAACCTCAGCAGCAATGGCACGTTGTGAGAGGCCTTGCTTATGTAGCTCAACAATCCTACCACGTTCAAAGTCAGTGAGCTTTTTTGCTTTTGCCATCAGGAGGTCTTGACAGTGTAGAGACTTGACAGGAAATGACATGGAATCCAGATTTTTGCACAGCTTTTGGCTTTTAAAGGCTAAGGCTAAGATCCAATAGTGCAAAATGCAAATTCTTGCAATTTTTTAACTGGTCTTAAGATTTTGATCCGGAGTATATGCCTTGGCCACTCCAGACAAACCCAGTTTTAGGCATATGGTGACAAATGTTACGCCATTTCATCGCAGCACTATTTTATGCAAGTGGCTCTGCCGGAGTTGTACACGCAGTGTCGTGCAGGTGAACGAGGTAGCCAAGGCAGACTCTTTTACCATCACAACTGACTTATGGTCCAGCTGCACAATGGAGACATATACATTTCACTGACATTGACAAATTCAATTTGAACACAAAATGTCTCCAAAAAGGCATTTATAGGACCACATGAGGCAAAATATTGCACAAAGTCTAAAGGAATCTCTGTTGGCATGGGATTCAGGAAGTCGATGCAGGCCTTAGTAATACTGTCTCCTGTTTGCGCTTGTCTCTAAAACCTGATCATGTAAAGAGACGGATCCTTCTGACTAAAAACCTAGAGATTATTTAAGCAGCCCTACCAGTATAACCAGTATTTGCTGTGTTGGCCTAAATAATTCTGATTTAGTCTTAACATGTCTGTTTTTTCTGGGCTGTAATGGACCAGCCTTCCATGTTATTGGATTTAGTTAGTGATAGGAACTAACTGAATATACATTTTGAATACATATACAGGATCTTTCAGTATGTTGCGGCAGTGCACTATAATGTGAGCAAATTTATTTGGCTGGTGAGGGAGAGGTCTGGGTTTCCCTACTTACGCTACTGCCACCACCACCTGGTCCCAGAGGAGCAGACAAAAATTTTTAAAAAATTTGATAAATGGATGGATGATTTATTTAGATTTTAACTTTTGAGATAGGTATCATGAACTATAGAACAATATGCATCACTTATAATGTACGGCACAATGCACCATACTTTTCAGTTGCAGTTTTATTGTTTTCAGATTGTAATTTGTCATATCTCAATAATACATGAAAATCTTTTGTAGTAATGCATTACACCATAATATTTAACATTAGTTAACTGCTGTTCAAACCTTAATGTTTACAAGATGCAGCCAGTCAGCAGAAAGTTGGCTTAAAGAAAAGATTATGAAACTAAAACAACTTGTTTCAGTGTATAAACCATATGTCTCCATCAAGGCCCAGTTCAAGGCATAAGGCATAAGATTCATTTTCAACTGAATCATGCAAAGCTACTCTAGTGAGTACAAGAATAAAAATAAGGAGCTGAAAATGAGGATGAGTACATTAAACATTACATCAAAACACTAAAAATAAAGCTACAAATACCTCACAAATGACTGCTCCCAAATGTTTTTCAAATTTCTGGAACAGCCTACATTCTATGAGTAAGGCCAACTCCGAAAAAGAGAGGTGAATTTCCAACACAATGTGTCCCTGCAGTTTAAAATGTTCATGAATCCAGTTCACATCTTACTGCAGCTCAAAGACTTCCTAAGCTATCAGAGAGAAAACAGCATGCTGTTCGTGCCTGATGATAGATCCCACAGGCAGCTCTATGCGCTTCACCTCTATACCTCTGCATCGTGAAATCTATTGCAGCGTGGCATGACATGAGCAGCCCTAACTGTGGTTTACTCATGGCCTCAGAGGTATGCAAGTTTGTACGTGAGGGAGAAATTGGCAAAATGGCAGGTAACAGACCAAATGTGGCTGATGTCCATGGCACCCATTTTTAACCGTTTCACACTGCCTGTGACCCAAATAGCTATTAACAGATCGGCGGCGGCCTGACTTTTAATCCCGCTCTCTCTGTCAGGTTCTGTTGGATTACAGAGAAGGCGAGTACTTGAATGGACATTGGGCCAAACAAACATCCCTCTGTCAACTCCCACAATCCCCCTCTTAAGGTCAGGTGATCATTAATTTGCTCATTCACTCAACACCTAAATGAGCATCTGCTGCACTCAAGTCACCCTATGCTCACACAGGCAGCAACATGAGAAATGACAGGTTTCTCATTAATTTCAAATAAGTTATACTTTAAACAATGTTGCAACACCAGCTACAAAACATTAAATGTTATGCATTTACATCTACAAAACACAACGTGAACAGATGTGCATGAGTATAATATAAAGGCAAACACTTTGGTCAAAATAGGTCATAGGATACTTTGTTCCACCCTGCTCACACACGCACCTGGGACCTGCGCAGTCAGTCTGTATACTTCAGTTGTTACCAGCTCAACAGCTTAACTGATAAGGTCCAATTGTCAAATTTATCTTAAGACACAGTTACCTACATGTTGACAATGCAAAGTACAGATAGACGTCACATTACATAGAAAAGATGATATTAAAAGCATGCCGTCTCACTGAGATCTACATTTAGCCTGTAAAAAGAGTTTGTTGCTCTATTTAAAAAAAAAGGAAAAAAAAGCCCTCCATAAAGCTAGGACATCTTACTATGAAAGGAAAATAAGAATAACCCCAGGTTTCTTTTCAGCACTGTAGCCAGACTGACAAAAAGTCAGAGCTCTGCTGAACCAAGTATTCCTTTAATTTTAACTAATGATGTCATAATTTTCTTCAAAAATAAAATTTTAACCATTAGAGGAAAAAAAATTATTCATAACCATCTCACAGACATATCTTTGTGTCTGGCTGCTTTCACCACTGCTGGTATTTGTTTAGTTTTGCTCCAATTGCTCTTTCAAAGTTAACTTCAATAGTTACTTCCTCCAAACAATCAACATGTCTATTAGACCCCATTCCTACTAGACTGCTCAAAGAAATCCTCCCATTAATTCAGGCTTTAATCTTAAATATGATGAATCTATCTTTATTAGTTGGCTATGTAACACAGGCCTTCAAGGTGGCTGTAATTAAACCATTATTTAAAAAGCCATCATTTGACCCAGCTGTCTAAGCTAATTATAGGCCAATCTCCAACCTTCCTTTTCTCGCAAAAATTCTTGAAAGAGTAGTTGAAAAACAGCTAACTGATCATCTGCAGAGGAACAGTTTATTTGAAGAGTTTCACGTTTCAGAATTCATCACAGTACAGAAACAGCATTAGTGAAGGTTACAAATGATCTTCTTACAGCCTCTGACAGTGGACTCATCTCTGTGCTTGTCCTGTTAGACCTCAGTGCAGCTTTTGATACTGTTGACCATAACATTTTATTACAGAGATAAGAGCATGCCATACATATTAAAGGTACTGCACTGCAGTGGTTTGAATCCTATTTATCTAACAGATTCCAATTTGTTGTTGTAAATGGGGAGTCGTCTTTACACACTAAGGTTAATTATGGAGTTCCACAGGGTTCTATGCTATGACCAGTTTTATTTACACTATACATGCTTCCCTTAGGCAGTATTATTAGAAAGCACTGCATACATTTTCATTAGGTATGTTCCTGGTGACTGGTTTCCTCCCACAGTCCAAAGACATGCACTTACTGGGATTAGGTTAATTGGCCACTCTAAAGTGCCCATAGGCGTGAATGAGAGCATGAATGCGAGTATGAATGGTTGTCTGTGTTAGCCTGCGACAGACTGGCGACCTATACGGGGTGTACCCTGCCTCTCGCCCTGTGTCAGCTGGGATGAATATGTCCTTCAGTGCACATATTAAGCAAATATGTTGGACTGCTTTTTTGCATTTGCACCTTGTCTCAGAAAACATCTTGTCTCAGAGTGATGCTGAAAAGCTAAGTCATGCATTGTCTTTTGTCTCATCCCTCTCCCCTCAGCCCCAACTGGTCGCTGCAGACGACTGCCCAATCTGAGTCTGGTTCTGCGGGAGGTTTCTTCCTGTTAAAAGGGAGTTTTTTTCTTCCCACTGTTGCATAGCGCTTGCTCATAGGGGGTCATTTTGATGGTTGGGTTTTCCCTGTAATTATTGTAGGGTCTTTACCTTACAATAAAATGCACCTTGAGGCACATTATATTGAATTCAATGAAGAGATATTTGTTTCAATATAGAATTATTTATTCTTGCTTTAACAGTTAAAGCAGATTAGTTCGTAAACTTTGCCATTACCAATAATACCACATGCATTTGCTGTGATCCAGGACAAGGAAAAGTAGTAAATCTGACCTGGACAGGTTCCTCCCCATTTTTATCATGTATACAGACAGCTGTAGGACTTCAAGAGGGCAGTTTTCTGGTGACACTGCCCTGCTGTCTCTTCTTCACAGTTCACAGTCAGATTATAGTGGTGGCTTGCCTGCATTTGCCAAATGGAGTGATGATAATTACCTCAGCCTTAATTTGCCAAAGACTAAGGAATTAATCATTGATTTCCAGACAGCGGAAGTCAAAAGCTGGTATCATACATGGTCCTTATTGAGGTTTTGCACACATACATTACCTGGGCACATTATACTAGTTTACATTAGTCAGCTGCTCCATTTCCAGTTTGTGTTGTCCAAGTTTTACAATCAATGGGCTGGTAATTAGAGTGTGTTTGCAGACATGAAAAAAAAACCTCAAGGCAACTATAGCAATGTGCTAGCAACCAAAGTAATGACTAGGAGGTTTCTGATGCAGCACCTTCTTCGCAACAGATTTCACCAAGATTACTGGAGTCCATCTAAAGGACCTGAGCTCACTTTGGAAGCAAAAAGGTATTATTCATCCACCTGAGCAAGTTCTCTTAAGTCAATTTATTTTATTGTCCTCAGGTCAGCGTTACATTGCACTCGAGAAAAAAAAATACTATTCAAATTCCATCATACCTTATTATACAGCTGCCAAATGCTAAATGTAGAGCAGTAGTTTGTTCTCATTTTCATCTGGTTATGTACTGTATTGTGTTGTCTGATTTTTATTTTTTTGGCATATATGTCACACATTTACATTTCACAAATGTTAATATTGCACCAAGATAACCAGTCAATACAAAATGCAGTTTTTAATTATTTAATTTATTAAAAGGATACCCCTACCGCCCCAAAAAACTATCCAAACTTACCTGGCTCTTTGTGTTCATGAGAAATGGCAATGAGTCTCATCGCTGTGGAGAAATTTTAGCCCACTTTTCTTTGTAAAATTGCTTTGATTCGGCCACACTGGAGGGTTTTCGGGCATGTTTAAAATTATGCCCAAGAATCTCAGATTTAAAGGAGACATATGCAAAATCCACTTTTTTAGCCCTTAAATACATTTTGTTGTGTACTTTGAGTGTGTAGGAGTGCAGGAAATGTAAATTCTTTCTGACCCGGTGCTGCATAGATATCTTTACATTCTTTTCGGGGTCACATTTTTCAGGATGTTCAGTTTTCTCTATTCCCCGTTATGTTTTCTTTCCTCTTGCGTCACAGTATTTGCTGTGGAACTGCTAAACAAAGACATGGACTTCCGGCTTACTGATTTCATGAATCCGCCATTTTTTTCTTGCAGCGATTTTGTAGTTCAAGTTCAGTTATGCCAAAGTTGCAAGTAAACAAGTCAAAATGTTCGGTTGTTCGGTGTATTAACCCACACGATTCCTTACATCGCCTCCCGGCATCAGAGCCTCTTCGAAGTGCTCGTTTCTCTGCCGTAGATAATCTTATCGCTGCTATCGAACTACAAAAATGGCTGAACGGGGTGGAGTGGAACGCTCTGCGACCTGAAAGGGGGTCGGGGCGTGAAATGTCTCAGTCACATTTAAAGAGACCCCACCAAAACAAGCTGCTCTAACAAATGCCTCCGAAAAGGGGCAAAAGAGGGGTCTGTGGAGCTACAATAATGAGGAATTCAGAACAAAGCATTGCAGTTCTACTTTATATAGACCACAAGTGTATGATTTACATATGAAAATTATGGACTTAAAAGGATGATATGTGCCCTTTAAACTGAGACTTTGACTAGGCACCCACATTTGACTTTTGGTATGATATTCTACCTCAACCTGGCGCAGCACCAGGTGATCAACCGCTAGCTAAAAAGCCTGAACATGAAATTTCTAGATAACTCAATTTCCATGCAGTCATTTTTTTTCTCCAGTGATGGAAAACAAGCTTCCATTACTTCCATACTCTTTTTTAAAATAAAAAGAATTAATTAAAAAACACATAAGTAAAATGGTGGTTGCTGCTATGAGCAAGTGATGTCACCGACATTTTGTAGTTGATACAAACACCAGTAGAATTATATGATTCTTGATACCAAAACAAGTTATCAACCAATGTATATAAACACCTTTGCTAAAAAAAATGTCATTGTAAAAAACTGAAATTATAATTTCTTAAAAATATTCTGACAAGAAGCAGACTGAAATGTTAAGATGGTTGCCAAGGAGCTTATTAATGTTATAGTTACAATTGGATAAGCATAAGCATTTAATATTAGCCTTCGTAAACATTTTAGCCTATGGAACAAAACTGATTTCACAAGACAATCATATCATATATACATACTTTACAGTAATGTTTATATATTTGCAATACATCAGTCAACTTAAAAACAGTATTGTCACTGATTGTTTGCATGCACTATTAATGTATTTTAGTATTTAGCATTTTCCAGGGTACTGCTACAGAGCATGAAATTCTAGTAGTGTGACAACCCCATTTGCAGGAAAATATAATACACTATTCACTATTTCCTGTGTGTTTCTGCTTTGCATGTACACTTCCACTTAGGGAGTAATTTAGACATCTGGTGATTGTTAAAACAATATAATTAAACAGATTACTGTGCCTTATTGTGTTTTTTAATAAATCTCTAGTTTTGCCACTCCATAAGAGTTTAGATTCACAGGATTACTTCAGTTCACACTGACTTGTTTTTAGTTGAATTATAATTAGTTAAAAAATTTTTTAACACTTTCAACGTTTATTATAAAGCCACAATTTTTCCAAAGTCTCTGGTTAACCGTGATCTTAGGATTGACCAAAATTAATTATTTGCCAAAATTGGGCAGCCCTATTCCTAACACTAAACCCAAAAATACAATTGCTTATGACTCCAGAGTAAGTAATAAGTAATATGATCATTATGACTGAAAGCCACATACAAATAAACTATTTCTGCATTTCAGGCACCCTTTTGCAAAGTGCTTACAGTGCTAAGTGTAACACACTGGCTTGATGTTTAATGTATTTAGTACTACCAGCTGAAGAGTACAAAAGTTGACTCAAATTGGGCAGTGGGAACAAAAATTGAACCCGGACCAACAGCAACAAGTTCAGTTTGAAGTCACTCACATATTGGATAAGGCTGACTGAGCACTCCTGTAGTATTGTCACTCACAGCGGGCAGATCTTATTTACTGCCTTTACTGGACAGTTAACCAGTCACATCGTGGCATGTGCTAGATTCAAAATGGCAGCAGTGGCATGTAGCACAAAGCTACTGAGGCGCTTTCAATGCAGCAAATGTACCATCGCTTTTATTGCACACGCACACACACCTCTTCCTCGTCATTGCTTTCAACATAACTTTACTACCAGTAGCACACAGTGAAAGCACCAATACTGCATTTATTTCTATGGGAAAACACCACCACTCAAAAGAGATCTTAGTCAAGAGCCTACAACCATTTTTTTTTTTTTAGTGGTGGTGATACATTACTTCCCACCACCACATAGCTTCACAGCATTAATCTCTGAAAGAAGCATTTAGTACAGGGGACCTCAACCTTTTCTCTACCAATATAAAACCCTGATTTAATGGAAATTTTATTTTAAAGCATGGTATGAAGAAAGTGTGTTTAAATCTTAAATCAACTCAAGCACTATTTCCTTTTGACTCCAGCTGCTTTAGGAGCCTCAAGTGTTAATTTCCATACCAACATAAAGATTGCATACCATTTAGGGTTTATTTATTACTGCCACATTTTTATCCCAATCAAGCATATTTCAGGGAATATGAAAATAAGCAATAGCTGAATTTTATCATCTTAGATTTCACTCGACACCCAAGAGTGTTTGCATTTGCAAGGCAAACTATACTATCCAATAATTGTTCTAAAATATGCTTTCAATGGCTAAGAATGTTTACCATCTTAGGACAAACCAACAGATTGAAACCTAAAGCCCGTGTATTTGCTAAGTTAGATTAGTGTTTGTGTCTAAATGACATTAAATGAATGACTTCAGTGTATTTAAGGAACTTATAAACTACTTGACAACTCTGAATCTGAGCCATTACATTCCCTACAAATGACGAGTTTTAACTCCGCAAATTGAACTCTGTACAGTTGTGTTCACAGCTGGTCCTTAATTTGATTATTTTAGTACGAGCTAAAGGGCTGCTGAATATATTTTCGACTATGTAAGAAGACCGTGCTGCGGTGCAGTGAACTTACAGTAATGTCTGCTTCATCCAAGCTAATATAAGACAAATGGCTGATCTGATTCAACGGACAGACCGACCATAGTTGGGCGGAACAGCACCAAGGACGAACGCTAATTAAATACCACTTTAATCGGAAAACAGATAACGAAGCCGTCAGAAATAACAATCTGTCCTCGGCAGTGACAACACCGCGTAATAGACTCATCTTAGTTGAGTGTGTTGCCCCGGCCTTGCCGCTACTGCTAAGCTAACGTTTACGTGGTTTAATCTTTCGGGTTATGATTAACAGGCATTAAAACACACACTTTAGATTAAAACGAGCATTATCCTTTACTCTTGAAAAAGGCAGATATTTAGAGCAATTAGGAGGGTGGTATCACTAAAAGCGTCGTGTTGTGTTACATAAATGGCGTAGCGTTAGAGGGCGAGCTTGGTCTACTGATCTACTGACCTAGTTTTTGGAATAGCGCAAAGTTACAGTCAACGAGCAAAAGAAACCGTCGGAAAAACACACAACCCCAAGCACACGCTGAGCAGATTTGATCGACAGGGGTGAAATTCAAACTGATAATAGCTTTAACAGGGTTTAATTACCTGCCGGTTCGCCTAGCGCTCCGTCACCGCCGGTAGCCGCTGCATTGCTGGCCGACATGGCTGGAGCCGGAGCCGGTACGCTGGGGCCCGGGACTCCAATACATGGATGAAGCAGTCTACTCCTACTAGATAGTGTTGTTTTAGTAGGGCAGGCTGCGACGGGGGCACAAAACGAGAAAAATATTCTACAGTCGCCTTATTTAATTCTAATGAAGATAAAAAAATAAATAAATAAAACAGGCAGAGAGCACAGAAACGAGCACAAAGGTACTAGAGCGAAGTGCAATTAGGGCAAAGTGGAGAAACTGGGAGGGAAAGGCGGAAGACGGATCAGAGTCTCCTCCTACCGCTTCACAACCAGAATCACCGCTTCGCCGATCTCTCGTCAAAATGACTGATTGGCCAAATTATCCAGGTGGACTTAATTTCAAAAAATCTTGAAGAATTTTTGAGCAGTCAGTGGGATATCCCAGATTTATTCCAAACGCTTGGCTAAGTAAGTACACAAATTAAAACAGGACATTATCCACGCACATCTTCACTACCAGTGCGGCAGGTGCAGAATCGAAAAAATATAGAAACTGAATATAATTAAAACCACCAATTTTTTTTAAATTTGTTTATCAGGAGATTATACAAAGTTGTTCACATTATATGCATTTTGCGTAATACATAAATTCTCCAACTCTTCTTTTTTAAACATATATAACACCATGCAAACATGAGAACAAAAAAAGAGAGAAATAATGAATCCTGTTGCAGAACCGCCTCCTAATGTTTCATGGTTTTCCTGTGTCAAACGCCTACTTAAAATAGGTTTGGGTCTTGCCCTGGGGGGCCTTCTTTTCTCAGCTTTCTGGCCCACCTCAACGTTTTACAGCTGCAATGCACTTCCCAGCTGTACTCTATGGGACTGCCCTTACAGCACCCTCGACACCAACTGCAACTTTCAGCATGATACAGTTCCCTTTTAAATAATGGAATGCTGTTTTCCACCTACAGTCAGGGGCGCAGCTATATACCCAGATAGCAAAATGACTCCGCCTCCGATCCGCCCCAGATGTACCACTGATTCCGGAGTCGGTGCCAGCATTTGAACCATTCGGCGCTTTTTCCGCCGCAAAAGCACTCGGTGCTCGGCTGAAAAACTGGTTCAACTCCAGCCCCGCAAGCTGGCTGGTCTGGTTCAAAGACAGTGTCACTAACAGAGGCTAACAGCAGTATAAACACCAGGGCTCACTGACTGAGGTCAGGATGTCCTCAGCCGCCCACGTCAGTGTCACTGACACTGGCCAGCAGAGATTCACTGATTTGTATTAAACTCCTTTTACAAAGGTTTTCAGCCTCCTCCAGAGTAACGTGAAAGTTTCTCGCTGCCATTTTCAGTTAAATGTTAAAGAGTAAAAGTGGGCTAGCATTTATAAATAACTTTGCTGTGGCTGTCAGAGCCATCATCTATCAGTGAAATCTGATCATAGATCAGATTATAAATGTTTACATTAAAGCAAAGCTGATGTTTTTTTATCTTGAAACCTTCTAAAGCAGTTTGTATCCAGTAAAGCAGAGATCCTCACTAAAAAGTGAGCTTGATGTTTACTGAACAATGACTTCAAAAAGGAAATGGACATAAACTGTGGCAAAAACTTTATTCATCTAAAGCACTTTAACAACAGTTCAGACATTCAGACATCAGTTTTAGGCAAGTACGCTCAAAATCATTATTTACAGCTCAGATGAACCAAACTAAGAAAACCAGTCAGACTGTCTTACATATTCATATTTGGAGTTATAAAACATCCTCATCCATCCCGCCCCACAGAAAGAGTGTAAATGTGTGGGAACCACTGAGAACTGTATTTGACTCACTGAGTAAGAAACTGGTTCAGCTTATGTTTGCATCTCTGGGCATAAATCACTGCTTCATCTGTTAGTCCAGTTTTTAGGAAAGGTCAGTTTCACATGTCTAACAAAAAGCTCTGGCACCATAAAATCCTCCATCCAAATCTGTTTGTGTCTGTGGAGCAGCAGCAGCAGCATCTTCTTGCACAGGGACAGCAGCACACCTTCTTCTGTCTGCTGCAGGCTGAAGGCTTTAGGATGTGTTCAGGGGCAGCCTGGGAAACACAACTCTGCACCTGTAATCACACACGCAGCAACACTTCAATGAACCTCCATTGAACACATCAGTTTATAGTTAGTGTCAGCAATCTGATATAGGGCTGCAACTATCAATTATTTTATTATTTTAGTTACTCGAGGAATTGTTGCAGCCCTAGTCTAATTATAAAAATAGATAAAAATGCTTAAAACCTTCCACCCATGCATAAATATAATACTTAATAATTTGCTTATTTAAAAATGTGCTACAAAGAGATTGGTGTGTTTGAGGTCTTATTACATGTCAGTAAAATGTGTAACTACTGAACTTGATACTACTGCACTGCTGGGAAAACTCTGCAAAGCTGTCGCAGCTAAAAGTTTGTTTTTTTCCTCCATAATAACAAGTGTAATGTAAAAATGAAGTCACAGTCACCATTAACTGCCATGAACCGCTGTGTGGAAGGCAGGAACTGGACCCCAATGCAGACTCGTGAGATAAGACTGAAGTTAGAAAGGTGCAGCTTTATATGCTGCTAAACTCAGGGAAGGCATCCACCCATTCTTTGCTGACACCACAAAGAACTGAAGACAATAAAGACGATATAAACATACACATATATATGTAGACACTACATTGAGTGCTGACGTCAACGTCACGGCCATATTGGATGTGGCAAAAATAAACAGAGCGTTGTGTCACTCTGGTTCTTGTTCAAATCGTTTTACAGTTGAAACTGGATCACAGGGGCACACCTTTCATAGGTAAGAGTGAACAATTTTTTTAAAAAAATTGTATTTGGCAATTACAAAATTTTGAAAACATAACTTGTTGTAAATTGTAAAAATATAACATGGCTCTATGATTTTAGTATAGCGTTTCATTGCTATAAAAAAAGTAGATCAGTGTCTATTGCAGTGTCTTATTTTAATTGACAGCTTATTTATGTAAGCTGTCAGACACCTTAATTTCCCTCGGGATTAATAAAAGTACTCTACTCTAATTCTTAACCTTTGTTCATTTTTTGTGTTAAAGTCTTTCTGGTTTGGCAGTGGGTCAGTAATGGTGTGGGGTGGCATTTCTTTGGAGGGCTGCACAGCCCTCCGTGTGCTCGCCAGAGGTGTTATGACTGACATTAGGTACCGAGATGAGATCCTCAGACTCCTTGTGAGACCATATGCTGGTGCGGTTGGCCCTGGGTTCCTCCTAATGCAGTTGTCAGCAGACAATGTGTGTCAGCAGTTCCTGCAAGATGAAGGCATTGAAGCTATGGACTGGCCCGCCCGTTCCCCAGACCTGAATCCGATTGAGCACATCGGGGACATCATGTCTTGCTCCATCCACCAACGTCACGTTGCACCACAGACTGTCCAGGAGTTGGCGGATGCTTTAGTCCAGGTCTGGGAGGAGATCCCTCAGGAGACCATCCGCCACCTCATCAGGAGCATGCCCAGGCATTGTAGGGAGGTCATACAGGCACGTGGAGGCCACACACAATAGTGAGCCTCATTCAAAATCATTAAAAAAAAAAATACATAGATGGTTACAACCAATTTTAAATAGTTGCTACCACAGCACCTGGTGGCAACAAGTTGGAGACTGCCACAGAAAACTGCATGGTGCATAGAATGATGCAGCAAATCTTACTTAAAATGATAAATTTGGTAAATCAATTAACAAATGAACATCTAGAAGCAATGATTCACAATCCATGTCATGATGTATCTCAGATAAAATGCTTTTTGCTGAATAAACCAATTTTAATTTATTTCAAAGCATTTTTAGCTACTGACCCAATTTACTTTAAGGAGATAACATAGTCCATTTACTCCAGTTAAACGAGTTGACTTTTAGCAGACACTGCTAACTGATTATGTTTTATTATTGCAAGTGTTATATACCTTTTTATATATTTTCCCTTCCATAGTAAGCATGTCACACTGTTATATCAACACGGTGGTTTAAGTTAAGTGTGAAACCTCCATGGTAACCAGGTTTCAAATTGATAAAAACTAGGTTGAGTTAGAAGCTTGCTTTTTATTCTTTGGAATGGTGGTGACGTAACAAAAGATTTCCAAGGAAACTGACAGGTGATCCAGGTGTGGAGGCGTCATCAGGGAGTGATATCATGAGAAGTCACTTCCATGCTAGAATGTTTCACTTAACCTTCAAACCATCCCTTGTTCTTTCGCTAGTTCACGGGAAAAGCAATTCACAAGTGAAATAAAATATGAGCTGAAAGACTTGGATCAGGTGTAATAAAATACAAGATTTCATCATCAATCCTCTTGTTACTTATTGGACCTGTGCTGGCTGTAGAAACTTAACTTTAATGCTGCTTTAATGCAAGCTTCCAGGAATCTGTGATGTTTTTCAGTGTTCACAGGGCTGAAAATCTGTTTTTGTATGTGGACACAAATGATGGACACACTGCAAGCCTTGAGGCAGATTATGTTTAACCTTGATCTCACTGCAATTTCATAGTTGTATACATGGGTTGTATATATGGTTGTTTCTGTCTTGGCAGAATTTGATGACAAACACTTCTTCACGTCAAGTCCTTATTTTGAACACTAGGTGGCAGTCATAACTTATTTACAAATAGACTTCGCTTCATATTCAGAAATGTATTTCTTCCAGGATGAATACATGCAGCATATATACATATATCTGAAAGTGTTAATACTTTTACAGATACTATGTTTGGAATTTTTTGTTGTAGTTGCTGCATCTTCAATGCGCATCATTTAAATTGCTATTTATTTACCTAGAGTTATAACTAAAAAAAATGCAATGAGACTAATTAAGCTTATTGTTTCACCAATTAACAACAATGAAAAATAGAATTAAAAAAAAGATGTGTTTACCACACGAGTATCCGAAACTGGTCTACTTATGTTTCCTGTAAAGGATCGGTGGCATGTCTGGTAAAAGGAATGTTATTTATTGAAAGAATTTCCACTGGGGGTGAGCTCTTATTTTATATGTGGAGTACATAAACAGCCAAAGTGCCAGAACCACCCTGTGTGGTCGTTTTTCAAAAGCTATGACAGACTTTCAGGGTTCAGGCCCACACCAACCAGTTTGCTATTGAAATTTTAAAATCTCAATTTCTTTGTTTTTAAAATACTGCATATTTAATGATGGGCAAAGAAGGAAATTCAGTCCCACGCTCACAAAGTATTTCAGGGAAATGCCCATTAGTGTTGAATGGGTTAGAGATATGGTGTTGTTGGCACCAGCTTTATTGCGGCAGTTGTGATTTCAACTGCTCTTTCATAAATGCAGAAAATTTAGACACAAAGCTGGCAGAGAACAGGATGCTAAACCTGATCCTCGATGCCTCTGTCTTAGGTTTCCGCTGCTCCCATTTTACACCACAGCAGTCCAGTTACTCCTGTCTCTCCTCCGTGCAACATGTCAAGCTCATTCATATTTAATAGTTTGTCCACTGGCCTACTATCAGATGAACCCAACTAGCTGAAGGGGCGGTGGAGGGGAGATGATGATGAAGATGATGATGTGTAAAAGCGAGGGGCTGGGTTTTGAAAACCAGCTGCACCTGCCCCTCCTCATCAGGCATAGATAGGTTATGAGATGGAGAGGAGATCTAAGCAGCTCATTCAGTTCAGCTGCAGACAAAAAGGGGACCACAATGCCTAGAGACTAAAACGTGGATTCTACTCTTTCATTTGCTTCCTGCCTCTCTGACCAGTCCTAGATGGATCTCTCAGAGCTGAAGCAAATTCCAGTTACTTTGGCCAAATGTTACTTTGGAAACTAAGGAATTGTTTAGTACCCCATATCAAAACTCCTTCTTACCTCTGAGGGACCCCTGGTACCACTGAAAGGTGGAGCCAATCCTCAGTGCCACAAACTTAAGGAATGAGGAACAGCTTCTAGTGGATTTTTGTTTCTCTTCTCAGAACCAAGGGCGCTCTTGAGGTATCAAGACTCTGTTTTGGGATAAAGGGTGAGGAGAAAAAGACGCAGAGAAAAACAATGCCTTTTGGTTTAGCAGGTTTGAAAGAGCAGGTGCTTAAACCTGGCAAGGAGGAAGTGAAGAACACAGTGGGGGACTCTCTGGGAAAACTGCAACGGTGAGTTGTATGGAGAGTGGTGGGAAGAAGACACAGAGCGTGTGTTCGCAATCTGCACATGTTGTTGAACTGCATGCACATATACAATGTGGAGATTTTGTAAAAATGCTTGAGTAGAAAGCATCTGCAGTCAAAGGGATGAAACCCTTTGAGAGAGAGCACATTAGCCCAGCGTGTTCTCCGAGATCCTGATGATAAGTAAATATTTTATTCTCGTGCTTGCCAAGCAATGTTGGTGATGTAATCGCAGATTTTATTTTAAGATATTGATACATATTTCATATCTAATACATATTTCACAGAGGGGTGTGTGACTGCGTATGATGGAGGAGTCTTCATGAATAAGGAAGATTAAAAGCATTTTAGGAGATTAAAAGAATTTTCTGTAAAATGATTTTTTGTGTGTGTGGGTCATGTAAATGTGGCAAACATAAAGAAGTACTGGAAAAAGGAAATTCTTCACCTTTTCTTTTTTGAAAAAAGATTATACATGAATTAGTTTTGAGTAATGTGGCTTAAATACAGAAAAACAAACAAAAAAACCCCCACAAACATATATATGACAGGATGCACAAAGATTTTAAAAAAGGAATCCCATATATGGCAGTAATGTTAATGATGACATTTGGAGATTAATCCATATTAGAAAACATAATAAAAATTTGTTTTCTTGGTCACAAAACTCAGCTCCATCCCAAACATCTGTAATAATAAAATTGAGATTTGAAATAAATGCATGGTTATAATAATCTGCTCATATAAAATTTATGAGTAGGACCAGTCACAGAGGACATTTTTTGAGTTTTTGATGTTTTCCTGATAATAATCACTTCTTTTTACTTCAGTAGCATTTTCACTGTAGGACTTCAAATGCACTTTAATTCATTATATTTTCATTTGGCAAAACTTAGAACACTTTATTTTACCTTTCCTTGAGGTATTCCTCAGTGACTGTGCACACCAGCTGTTACCACTGTAGCATCTCAAACAGAAGTGAGGATGTCTTGCTGGAGGAGAACTGCAGTAAATAATAAATCTTCTGAAGGCAGATGTGAGGAGGTGGCAAAAAAAAAGGTGGATTCTGGGTGGTGGGACAGGTAGAGGGTAATGCACTTAAAAACAATTTGCTGACTTTCTTCTCCGTGTTCCCCTGCAGGATATTGCTTTGTTATCGCAATATTTCTGTCCTCATAGAAGTTACCAAGAAAATCCACACACAAAGCCACATTATGTTTTATCTTGTATGACTTGCAACCAAATTGAGCTTTTAAAAAAAAACTTCGCCTCTAGTTGAGACACTAAAATTATAAGAAGAATATGGCTCCAAATAAACATTTTTTAAGATTAACCCATAACTCTTGACTGATTTATACTCTGTAGGAAAATAGATGGCAGTAATGTGGAAGAAGAGGACAACATTGAACTGACAGAGGATGGGCGTCCGGTCGCACCAACACCACGCCCCGTGCCGCTGCTGGACTGCAGCTGTGGTGGCCTACCTAAGCGTTATATCATCGCCATCCTCAGCGGCCTGGGCTTCTGCATCTCCTTTGGCATTCGATGCAATCTTGGTGTGGCCATTGTGGAGATGGTGAACAACAACACGGTCTATATAAATGGAACCCCGGTGCTTCAGGTAGACTTTTTGTTTATCTTACTTTTTACCCTTGTCATCTCTCTCCATGCCATGCCTCACAAGAGTGACTAAACTGTAGTTTACCCAATTTAATGAAGTCTTTGTGGACATGTCTGTGATATCGCCAGCTTCAAAACAGCAAATCCAAAGCAGAACCACATTTAAAAATTGATCTATATTGTAGAAAAGTCTTTATGTATTGAATGGCACAAGAGTGCATCTCTTGTTTATAAGTTCAGCACTGTATTTTAAGAAAATGAGAGTGATGTGTGTTTCACTCAAAGATTCATTTAAAAAAAAATCCACCTGCTACATTTTCTTTCCTCCTTGCAGAAAGCTGAGTTTAACTGGGACCCAGAGACAGTGGGGCTGATCCACGGCTCCTTCTTCTGGGGCTACATTGTCACTCAGATACCTGGTGGTTTCATCGCCAACAAGCTCTCTGCCAACAGGTCAAATACACGTCATGACTAGTCTCTAGTTTCACAGTAACACTGTAGGTCCTACTTGACGTCATCACTGGCTCAAATTGGGTTTTAAACTGTTGGTCATAGAAAAATTATGCTGCTTGGGACTACTTGTGAATTAATGACTACTACTGCTGCTTGTTGCCCACAGTGCATTGTCAAGAAAATATTTATAATGAGAGTTTATAATGAGACTAGTGCGTGTGTGGTCTGGGTTTCATGGAATTTGCTTCATGAGCTGAGGATTAACTTGCTGCAGCCCTAATTATGTGTCCTGAAGGGATCTATTATACATTTACTGTTGGAGTTTCAAATAATGATGTCAGGGTATGGGCAAAATGCAGGCTTTAGACTGCTCTATATGATGTTAGGTGCGCTGCCGTTTATAAGGGGCACCAGTCAGAGCTAAAACAGCTTGTTTCATAGACTTGATACACCTAGGGGCTGCACCAAGGCCCAATATAAGTAAAGAAGGATTATTGTGAACTGTGAATCATACAAAGCTACAATACAAAGTAGAGTCAAAGAATGAAAATATAGAGTTGGAAATGAACATAACAGGTCCCCTTTAAGACAAAATCACAAGAAGGATTAAATAGAAAAAATTAACTACAGTATTTTTATTGGAGCACCTCCTCAGCCTGTGTGGTTAAAGGGTTAAAGCTGTATGATGTGGTGAGCAGTGTTGATGGAGCAGATAGCAGTCCTGTAATAAAAGCTTCACAGGAAAAGAGGACACGCCACTGACAGAGTTAATAATGAAAGATCCTGCCTCTGATTTCTTTCTGAAACACCAGCCGCTGGAATATTACAAGTGTCACTTACACACTGTTTTGGAAAAAGAGAAAGAAGGGAGGATGAGGCGAAGGACAAAGAGGGGGAGCTATAAGCGGCACTGTGGTGATAAAGCAGAAACTTGTGGATTGAAGGGGATGTCTTTATCTCAGTCAGTGAAAGGCAGAGGTGTGAGATATGTCTCATTATAAGGCTGACTGAGATGCTTTGAATGTCAGTCATGTGGAGACATACTGCCTGCCAGTATCAGACATCTACAGTAGCTTTCAAACACTGGGTTGCAAGTTTGTGTTGTGTTTTACCTGTTACAGACAGATCTGGACAATTTTACAGGCTGTGTATTGTCACCTTATGGAGCTTAATGGGTTTGACAGTTTTCTCAGATATATATCAAAATACAAACTCCATAAAAAGACTAGTTTAAAGTTTAGGGAAATTAAGGGAAACAATAGTTTTTTCTCCCCAAAAGATTCCATAAATTAGATATTTGTTGAGTTTATTTTTGTGCTATAAATGGATTTGCTCCTTTAATTGGCTTTATGCTAAACTAATTTAAAGCCTTGCTGGCTGCGTTGCAAAAGTGAATTTCCTGAAAAGTACATTTAATTATTATATAGGCTAAGTGATTCAGACTTATTCCTTTTTGCTTGTGCACAAAATGATGACATTTCAGTTTTTTTGCAGGGTGTTTGGAGCTGCCATTTTCCTGACATCGTTGCTGAATATGTTCATCCCATCCGCAGCCAGGGTTCACTACGGCTGCGTCATGTTTGTTCGCATCCTTCAAGGCTTAGTGGAGGTAAGGGGGTGGTGGTGGTGGTGGGGCTGTGTGTGTGTGTGTGTGTGTGTGTGTGTGTGTGTGTGTGTGTGTGTGTGTGTGTGTGTGTGTGAGAGAGAGAGAGAGAGAGAGAGAGAGAGGGAACAATGACTAGATGCCTGACAGAAATAGTTTGACATTTCTGAAAATATGAATATTTGTTTTTAGTTTGGAGAGATAAATGAGAGCAATAGTGCCAGGGGAAAGCTGCTTGCATGCTTCTGTCAGGAGAAAAAAATGTACCAGATGTTTATGTGTGGTACAAAACCTTCTCTAAAAGCATGCCTTTGTGTTTTTACTCTTCAGCCTTGAGGCACTATGCTTATGCCATCTTGCTTTATTGACACCAGAAGTGACCCTATTTAGATGAGAGGGTGGAGTGCCAAGTTGTGAGCGAGCAGTAACAAGATAGGTCGGCATGGTCTATCCACAAATACACAGTGCTAAGTAAAATAAGATTACAATACTGTAATTTAACAAACCAAACCAGTAGCACAGACTTCTTGACTCTGTTAGTAAAACTGACTCAAAATAACTCAATTAAAAAATGCTCCAAGAGGCACCACAGAAACACACTGGAGAGGTGCAATTCAGTGACTAAGGGTGGAGTGAAGTCCGACAGACGGCGAGTCACCTAGTCCACACCCATCTATCACTCACAGCAGCCATATCTCTTGTAGTGCATTCCTGTAAGCTTTATGATCGTCGTTAACTGTGAGATATCTACAGAGACCAAAACTATTTTTAGTTTCTAGTCTTTCTTGTCTAAATTTGGTCATTGTTATATATGATTAGAGCCAGTGGAAAAAAAAAATCTGAATTCTGAGAAAAATCTGACTTTAATCTTAGAAATACAATTTTTATCCCAGTTCTAATCCTTTTTGTGTAATTTGGTTTTTGCACCAAACCAAATCAATCTGTGGTATTCCCTGATCTGTAGAGGAGCTACACCAGCCATTTAACCAGTTTTTGGCTGTAGATTTATATTTACAGTACAGATATAAGAAAGGTTATCAGTGAAATGATCAAACTCTCTGCAAGAAAACAGAGTGTTTCCCAAAATGTCAAACTATTGCTGTAAAGCATTTCCACCTTTGTCACTCTTTGATCTTTCCCAACTTCCACACCATGTCCCTGCTAGGGTGTTACCTACCCAGCATGTCATGGGATGTGGTCCAAATGGGCGCCTCCTCTTGAACGAAGTCGACTGGCAACAACGTCATTTTGTGGTGGGTGATGCCTCTGCTTCTTCTTGTGAAAATTCTCTGCGGCCTCTATTTATCCTATGTGTGTCACGCAACCTTACAAGTCACAGCGTGGCCGTTCAGCAAATGGATGTGAGAGAGCGCATTTTGTTTCGTTGATCTAGTCCCCTGTTGTCTGTGTTGAAATTAACGAACCATGTTGCACCTTAAATAGGTACCATGACAACCCATGCATCAAAACACTCTTGACATTGTCTGCAAATGAGCACAGCTCATCTGCGTAAGCTGAAGGAGCTTCTCCCTCTATTCACCTAAATGAAGTGTCACCTTGCTTACTGTCCAAAAGCACTCTCACGCTCCCGGCTCTATTCAAAACAACAGCGTTCATGAATCTGTAAGATAATAGAAAACACACTAAACCATCCTCCCTGTAATGGCAGTGCTAATGACTGATTTTGACAGCATTTATTCAATGAAACTAATGTGTCTCTTTGATGTGTTTGTTGGCGCATCTTCATTGTACGGGGCAGTTTTGTTGTGTTAGAGTCACTGCAACAACATAAAGATTTAGGCTTGTGCAAAGGAAAAATATACAAGAAACAACATGTTACATCATATTTGAATATCACAGAGATCCAGAATTACAGCTAGAATAACAATACATTGACAATGATATCTGACTTCCATTGTTCCCAGGATCCTACGCAGGAGCAGTGATCGCCATGCCTTTAGCTGGAGTGCTTGTTCAGTACATTGGCTGGTCTTCAGTCTTCTATGTTTATGGTAAGGCTGATGTTTGAATGTGAAAAAAAAATCAATGTGAAAGTGAAAAATCCATTCACTTAAAGATGAAAAAAAAAGAAGGCTGATGTCAAAGGCATTATTTTGTCTGCTTAAAGAAAAAGAGGCGTCCTTCTACAGTCATGTAAAAAACAAAGTACAGCTTCTTTCAGTCCTAAGGTTTTCATGTATCAGGACATAATAAGAAGCAGCATTTTTTGTGTGAAAAATTCAGTGCCATTCTACTGCATCTGTAAGAGGATAAGTAGCAGTCAGGTTCTGCTAATCAAATGCACGTGATTAAATTGATCATCAGCAAAGTGTGATCGCCTCAACAAAAATGGAAGTTTTGGCAGTGTGCTGGTCTGGAGCATTTTGGTGTATGTTAACATGTTCTACAAGCTGTTGAATCATGGAGGGCAGTTTCTGTGAAATAATGACAAAGTGTGTTTTGGCATGTGTTGTGATTCATTTGAGGTTGTAGTTAAATAATTTTACAACCTGCTAAGGATCAGATTATTTATTTCATTATGTCCTGATATGTAAAACATTTGAACTGAAAGATAGAGTACTTTCTTTTTTTTTGACTGTATTTGTTTTATAGCCACAAAATATTAAAATAATTACAAATGGCTTTATCTTAAGAACTAAAAATTTATCTCATGGATTTTTTTTTGGTACTATTCACCCTTTCTAGTGCCCAGAGTGTCACCTTGTAGTGCACAGAATCTAGAATAAAATCTATTAATTAACAGTGTATGATATGATAATTAATATGATTAAGTGCAGACTTGATTATTAGAACACTCCATTATTAAATGGTTACCAGTATTTATAAGTACATTATTACAGCAAATGCCAGGGGTAAAAAAAAATGTAATGTAAGCAATTAGTTATACATTAAAAGGCGTATATGAATTGAATGGATGGATGGACAGTAAAAGACAGCCCGTGACTGTAAATTAGTTGTTAAATGCACAGTTCAATGTCATGAAAAGTGACTTTAATCATCCTTGACTGTCACGTTGTTCTTTGGCATTTTTATGCTTTGCACAATAAGCCTTATCTGATCTGCTTTTGAGTTTGATTAGAATGATTAACACTCACATCAAATTCACACTTTGGCAAACGTGTTTTAATAAAAGAGCTACTCTCGTTCTGATGTGATACAATCTCATGATTTATTGATGTAAATTAACATTTTCCTGTCTGGGCTGTATGACTCACGCCTGTTTCGTTTTTAATAATGTGAAATTCTTGTGGTCCAAAGGAGTTCTGGACTTGGAGTAATTAATCTGTGCTGCCCTCAAGCTACTCCTTCATACTTTACAAAGTCTTGACTGCCAAGATAAGCTTTTCTGAGGGTATATATAGAAATGCATGAATTCACCTGTTGTTGTACTTGCTTTGTACTTGTACTGTTTTGTCAAAAGGTGTTTTTGGGATCATATGGTACACGCTGTGGCTCCTGCTGGCTTATGGAAGTCCTGCTGAGCATCCCACAATCACAGACGAAGAGAGGATGTACATTGAGACCACCATCGGTGAAACAATCCACAAACTGAGTGCAACTGAGGTGTGTCTGCTGTACATGTAATGACACACACATATACGCACACACCAGAATGGCTGAAGCCCTTGAATTAAAGATAGAAGTCTGCACTTCAATCACATCTTGATTGTTTGATTTATAAATCCACTGTGGTGGTGTACAGAGGAAAAACTACAAAAACTGTATCTGTCCAACAAATTATGGAGCTAACTGTCCATAAACAGCACCGACTGACTCCTGTCCTCCAATCACAGAAATTCAAAACTCCGTGGCGCCGCTTCTTTACCTCCATGCCTGTCTATGCGATCATTGTGGCCAACTTCTGCCGCAGCTGGACCTTCTACCTGCTTCTCATCAGCCAGCCAGCGTATTTTGAGGAAGTATTTGGATTTCCCATCAGCAAGGTTGGCCTCACAATATCACTATACTTACAAAAAAATGTCCACAAAGACTTGTTCCATATCTTAGGTCTAAAATATTCCAACAGGTGGGTCTCCTGTCTGCTGTCCCCCACATGGTGATGACAATCATTGTTCCTATTGGAGGACAACTGGCTGACTTTTTACGCAGCAACAAAATAATGTCTACCACTAATGTGAGGAAACTCATGAACTGTGGAGGTCAGTCTAAACACATCTTGCTTCTCTTAACACTGACTTTCTCTCTAAATTGCTATGACTTTAGTATTTTGCACTAGCAGTCCTTTTCGATAATGGTTTAGACTGTTTACATTGTTGCATCTTAGAATAAGTTTATGCTTGCAATAACATTAAAAGCCACTGTGAATATAGAATAGAATAGAATAGAATGCCTTTATTTGTCATTATACAGAGTGTACAATGAGATTGGAAAGCCACTGTTGTTTCAATGCCACGCTGTAGAAAGTCCACACAAAATAGAATGTATAAAAAATAAAATAGATAGATAAATATACACATGTAAAAATGATGTATTACACTTTGTTGAATGAATACTGCACAGTATAGTATTGTAGATAGATATTGCATTGTTCATGAGTAGAAAATATTCAGTATGAATAATATAAATATTGCAGAGTCAGATTGGGTGAGTGTGTGAATTCAGAGTAGTTATTGCTTTGGCAAAGAAACTGTTCTTGAGTCTGTGTGTTCTGGCTTTGATGCACCTGTAGCGCCTGCCAGAGGGCAGCAGGTCAAACAGTTCAAAGTTAGGGTGTGAGCTGTCCTTCATGATGTTTTTAGCTCTGCTTCTAACCTAAGTATAATATTGGTATGATGGGACTACTATAAATAAATTACTAAAAAAAAGTATCATTTAAGATATCAGCACTAACATATCCTTTAGAACCACTTCTGCAGAACATGTTTCTATAATTTCAGAGATTCCCAGTTGAATGACGACATTGCAGTGTACAATAACCCCACAATCCCATTCTGGCAGCACCACATTTGTCCATTGAGTCTATAGGCTGGGAAGCTGGGGATACATTTCTTACAAATACTTGGTATAAATGGCATCTGGATTGAATAATTTTGGAGTTCATCATGTGAGTGATTAACATATAAATATTTTGTCACAGGATTTGGTATGGAGGCCACTCTACTGTTGGTGGTTGGGTTTTCTCACACGCGAGGGGTCGCCATCTCCTTCCTTGTGCTGGCTGTAGGCTTCAGTGGATTTGCCATCTCAGGTATTTCCACTGACGTTTAGTGTTTTGCTTTTAATTTAACACTTTAAGCTTGACTGCATGAACGATAAAGCTGTACAAAGGTGTGCAGGATGTTGCAGATTTTTTTTATTTGAACTGTGTTTTATTTTCCTTCTTTTGGATTCTGAAAGACTTTAAAATGTTAATACAGAAGCACGGCTGCTATTTTTTTTCCTTGTGATCATATCTGTGAACAGATGTGGTCAATCTAATAGCAGCAAAACAAAACAATACCCAATATGATACAGTTGTAAAACTTTACAGATGTATGGTTGGTGTCAAAATAAAGGTTTAAAGATTTATGTTGTCCGACCAAAGGGTGCTGACACTAGGGCACCAGAATATTCACCCCATCACTCATTCTTTTGTAACTGATGCATAGAAATATAATTGCGGTACAAGATGATGTCTTGTTTCCTTTGGGTATGATGCAGTATACATGCATTAGCCTCCCAAACACTCACAGAAGCTCTTCTACTGAATATTTTATTGACTCTTGTTAAGCATCGAAAAAACAGGAACGCATGCATGCAAGTCTAAACCAGGTTTAGGCACACAAAGCATTAAAATGCCATAAAAATGTGATTTTTTTTTTCATTATTGTTGTGTTTACACTGTTTGCACTGTGTTATCAGGTTTCAATGTCAATCATTTGGATATTGCTCCTCGCTATGCCAGCATCCTGATGGGCATTTCTAATGGGGTGGGAACGCTGTCTGGAATGGTGTGTCCCCTTATTGTTGGAGCTATGACTAAACACAAGGTACAGCAGGCTACTTTTCCCTCCTATCAAAATGTGAAGCTTGTTTTAATATGACATCTTGACTATGTCATTGCTTCAGCCTTTTGTTTCTCTCCTATTTTGAAATATATACACAAAACATTACAGGAAATTGACATGTTTTTTTCCCATTTCATGCATAAATTATATCAGGAATGACTGTTTTGTAGGTCATTGAATTGCTGTATGTAATCTTATACCTATCAAAGGATATTGTAAATAATTTATGGAAGTGTAAAATTTATTATACACATTGCAACTGCAGGATTTTCAGTGCCAGGAGTAAGGCAGCTGATTTACAGCATTACCTCAGTGGTACATCAGTGAAATATCAGTAAGTCTGCCTCTGTCAGAAAATTCATTGACTCTATTCATCTCCCTATAGACTCGTCTGGAGTGGCAGAATGTCTTTGTTATTGCGTCCATGGTGCATTACTCAGGGGTCATCTTTTACGCTATCTTCGCTTCGGGAGAGCAGCAGGACTGGGCCAACCCTGAGAGCACGAGCGAGGACAAATGTGGCATTATTGATGAGGACGAGCTGGCTGAAGAGTCAGAGCTCACCAGCGAGAACCCTGTGGCTCCCAAAAAGAGTTACGGAACGGCGGACAATTCATACGGTCGGAAACAGGGCTGGAAAAAGAAGAGAGGGGTGACCATGCAAGAGGAGGAGCATTATGGGAATGGGGACTACCAGGAACAGTACCAGTGAGACACTACGAGGGACAAAAAACTTAGGAAATTTTACAAAACTGACGTGTGTCAGAAGCAGCAGCATCACATGTACCTCAAGATACCACCCCCTTTTGTGAATTTTGGTCAACGCACCCATTTAACTGTGATATATGAAGACACATTTTTAAAAAATTTGCAAAATGCTAAACTAAAACATTATTATTTTTTAATCATAAACCAGCTGGAGAAAAATGAGAACCATCAATAAATATTTGACATCATCTACTGATAAATTGACATGAATTGACATATATTGTATAGTAGTGCGCTTAGTAAAATGAAAACTACAAAATCCATAGACCAACTAGTACTGTGTTAAATAAACCTTAAAAAACACATATCAACTTTGACTCCTCCTGCACCCTGCATTGGTCCTATTCTTCTATCCATCTGTGCTAACACGACTGAGCTTATGTAGCTTACTTTGATATGTGATCAGTTTTTCAAATATCTTGTGTCAGCTATGCAATGTGAAAAGAGGCTTATTGCCAGAATGTATCGATGGGTTTGACGGCAGATCACAGTGTTAATGTACTGAGTCTTACAGTTTTTGTTGCTTGTATGTATTTGCTGTTGCTGAACGACTGCACTATGTCACCACTTCGCCCACTCGCCTTGTCCGAACAAGTCTTAGTTCAGCATCTGTTTGTGATACACTTATATATCAGCTTCATTATTTATGGAGCTGTTAGTTCATAATGGAACAAAATGGATGGTGAGTTCAGTTTAATGCAACTATTTGTTCTTCTGATGTTTGGCTTTTTGGAATTTCTCAGTGTTTGATAAATGGAGATGCAAATTTGTTTCTTAAAACAATGTGCAGTAAGGTTTAACTTTAATCCTGAAAATATATGGAAAATTTGCACTTTCTGTTCATTATTACTCCTAAAAGAGAGAAATAGACCTGTTTTGTACAGTAAATTATTATCTTATTGTTTGAGAGATTTCACTTCATTTACACACAAACAGACGTGACATGCAATAAACTACATTTCTATTCAGTGTTGAGATTGTTTAGAGACTGAAGATGCATAAATAGCTTCAAGGTTCTGGATTACGGCATAGTCTGCATGAATTTGTTCAGCATTTCATGGTTACTTATATATTCATAAAAATTATAAAAAATAATCTATAACTTAACCTTTCAGTGTACTGGACATGTAGGCTAAGACTGATCAGCCAAGCTTGCTAAATGTTCACCATACGCTGTATATAACAAAATGGACATAGCCATTATGGCATCAGCCATTGGCTTGTAGACTCACATTTTCAAACCTTTAGCTTTGTTTTTTTCAGAACCAGAAGTCACTCTTAGTGAATAGTGGAGCACTAAGTTATCAGCTAATGCTACCTAGCTGTATGGGTGCAACACACAGACACAGGTAACTGCTAACTAGTGTAAGCTAAAGCTGCCTACACACCGGAAGGTTTGCTTGTCGCACATTATTTTGAAGCTGACGGCTTGTCACTTGCAAACTTTCTAGGCTCTGCTTGTCCAGGTAACCATCTAAAGTATTTACTACTAGGCCATATGTCAGTCAACCGTATTCTTCAGTCTCATTTGTAGTTGTTTCAATTGCTTGCCTGGAAGTTGAGAAAAGTTTATTTTGGGTCCCACCAGCAGTTATTTCACCCACAGTTGCTTGAAGTTGTGGAATGCCATTCACTTTCTTAGGTCTCTAGTAACCACATCACTTCCAGTGTGGATGCAGCTTAAGGCCTCAGTGACACAGGCCTAGAGATGTGCAACCCTATGGCAACTTCAAGTTCTAGGGAAAAATTTGTATCCCCCAACTAGCTGGCGAGTGGTTGCTGGAGGTTGTTGGCTGTCATTAGGGGGAATTGGTCACAAACAGGTATATAGTCCTGCACCAAATACCTGCTTGCAATTGGTTTGGTGGTTTAACAAACATACACGTAAAATACAAGAATTATACTCACCAAAATGGAAGAACAACTTCTTGGATGGCCTGCACCAAATTGTGAGATAATTCCATTAAAAATGTTCCAAAAGGCACTAACACTGCAGATTTCACTACTAAAATTAGCTTAAGTGAAGTTTAGCAGTCTTATAGTTTTGCATTAACCCCCACCCCCAAAACAACAATGCAAAAACATTTTGACCACTCAGCTCGAAAAGGCTGATGGGGTATTGTCAACACCCTGCTGGGTGGCAGGTGGCGTGGACAACCAACTTTGTGAATATGACAACTCGAGAAAGAAGTCACCCAGGATTTTCAAATTGATGCACTAAGTGTATCTACTAAAAGTCTCGGATAAGTTTGAATTTTGGTGACCTTGACCTCAAGGTCAGACGTCAAGTTTACTGAAAATTTTATGAACACAACAGCTTGGGAAGGAGGTCACATAGGACTTTTTTAAACTATCCCATAGATGTATTTACTCAGGAAGAATATCATAAAGGCTTCTCATACTGATAGCTTAGCTGCATCTACTAACAATCTCTGACATGGTGGAATTTGGCAATCTTGATTCAATTCATGCATTTTTTATTTTGCAGGTTTCTCAGTGGCTCAGTATAATATGTAGCTATAGCTATATAGCTATATATATTCATTCTTGTGACAAAATGACATTCAAAGCTTTTTCCCAATTTGCATTCAGTAAATTTTCATTATGATAATGACCCTTCTGCAGTCAGAGTACTGTAACTGTATGGATTTTCAGGCTAGGGTACAATTTGATAGCAGAAGTGTTAAAAGATGTTCCATGCTTATTGTTTCAATTTTGATATTTTTGCCTTTTATGTGAACATTGCCTGGAATGTTCTATTAGTATTGCTGCAGTTTGTGGTGAAATTGGCAGCGGCACTCAAAGGGAAGTGATGTAATTACCAAAGTCAGTAGACTTCATGGAAATGCTAGCATTAAATAATACCTAGACATTTTTTGGATCTTTTAACTCTGTGTATAATATTATTAGGTTTAGTTGAATTTATTTCTACTCAGCTCCTCAGTAAATTATCCTTTAATTATTATCATTAAGCAAAATGTGCTGTCTCTATAGAAGTTTGATTATCATAATTTCTCATAATGCCATTCCTTATGTCAGCTTGGCCAAATGAGACATTTTTAAATATTCCTAGGATGAGTCTGTTTTCCATCTCACTGTAAACATCCTTTGTCTTATCTGTCTGCCTGCTTTATTTACATCACCAAAGATAATCACTGAACAGGATGTTCTTCTTCAGCTTAGCATGTTAGCCTCTCTTGTATGAGCTGATCCCCCTTTTATAAAACTTAATTAATGCTATGTGTGATTTGCCCCAAAAAAGCGCAATGATATTCCCTTTCACATGATGATAAGACATTTCAAGGACTGTGGACTTTGTTGCTGGTCAGCTGTGCAGGGATCTAATGCTCTGGTGAACATGTAGTCTGTTATATCATTTATGACACCAAGGTGTGCCTCTGTTACAGTACTGCATGCCACCCATAATGACATGGTCTTTCAGGAATAACAAACAAATCACCAAGAGGAACGATAAAGCCCAGTATCTGTTGGAGATGGAGTTATTTTATGCTCTAATCATTTTAAAGTAAAATTGTCCATACTTGTAAGACCTCTGACTACTACATATACATGTAACTTATGTTTAGTAGAGCTGATTCGATCCATTTACAGCATAGCTGCTGGTTCATTCTTCACATGCTCTCAAACACAGAGCAGATAGTCCACAAACAGACAGCAGCCAATGGCAAAGGTTCTGTTTATTTGAAAGAGACTGTCTGTTGACTCAGAAGGGCCTCTTTGGATGGAGCAACAACCCATCAATGATTAAACTTCTTTTGGGAAAATTAAGAATCATAAAGAGAAATTTCCAGTGTGCATGTTCGTCTTGGAATCTACACTGGCACTAGGGCAGGTACCCGGGGGTCTGTGGAGTGCCAATACAAATAAATCTGGTGTCGACTGGTATTGCACGCTGTAATGACATGATAAAACAGGTATGATCAGTTCAAGGACAAATGGGAGCTATTGCCACACATTTGCTTTCTGAAGTTTTCCATGATATCTCAATTTGTTTTTGTACTTATAAAAATGTTTGAAAGAAAACAAACATTTCTCACAAAGCTATCCTCTTTTTTTATTATTATTATTATAACTAACCTGTTAGATTGATATTAATAGACAGTACATATACTCATCTGACTCTCACTCATACCAGTGTTTGTGTCATGCTAATGACTGGATATGGCTCCATGTGTGATGTTTGTGTATGTGGGTGGGAATTCATGCGACAGCCTGTTGTCTTGTTCAGATAAAGACGGATTTTGGCTTGCAGAGAAAGGGGGGGGGGTTCGATGAATAGGGCTGAACAGTTTAATTAATAACCACCATTTCTCCCTGACTCCAACTCAGTCACACATGCTCTCACTGATGTCCTGGCACCAGCAGCTTAATGTTCATTAAAAAATATTGATGGAGCTGTAGCGTGGATATCCCCCCTCTCCCCACCCTACCCCTAAAAAAGGCAGAGGAAGAAAAAAGGCAGCAGGCAGGAATTCAGTCTCAGCTGCCCAGGAGAAGGTAAGAACTCTGAGATTGAGTATGAACATTTCTCATTCACCGGCTATTATGAGGCTCTGGTGTGCCACTTTTTTGAAGGGTAGAAAGGAGTGTTTGGCTGAAGTGTGGGCAGAAGGTTTCTGAATCTTTGTGGGTAGCTTTTTTATCTCAAGGGAAATTACACTGAGTTAATTAAAAATGTGGCTGGTGAGGTCTATAAAAGCAATGTCACACAGGGGATAATATTTTGTCCCTACCAGCAGAAAGGCCTTGGACACATTTGAAAACCTGTCTTGCGATATTGTACAAGATGCTCTCGGTGTCATGAGCTGTCCAGGTTTTAATATAAGATTTAATAAGCAGTATTGTCTGCTGTCAGGGAAGGCCTGCATTTGATATGTTTGTGAAGTTGGATTAACAAAGACAATTATCTTGTCATACTAATGGCACAGTCTAACTTCAATCTGTAGCAAGACAGGTGATAACACAAAGAAAGAACGGACTTGCTCTTCCCAAGGGAGTGCAGTCACCTGACCTTCAATTCACTGCAGGGAAGTACCGAACATCTCATCCCCATGTGGGAGAGACCTGTCAGGTGCAGTGATGTGAAGAGTCCCAGGATGATGTTTAATTCCTATGTGGTGCAGGTTTCAGAGGGTCTTGCAGCAAACGTGTCTGGCATCTCTTCTTCATGATTTACAAATCACCTTTTTGTGCTTGTTACAGAGATCATCAGAAGTCAAAGAGTGACTGCTTTGCAGCCCAGTCCAACCTGTGTTTTCTGAGGTGGTGACAAACAACGCTCCTGAATGAATGAGTGGGTGGGCCCTGACATCAATGTGGTGGGACCACTACAACTCCCACCCAGTGATGAGTTCTCCATATCAGAGAGTTCCCACTTTTATGGTAAGTTTTCATGCCTGGAGCCAGTTCACAGAAAGAAGAAACAGTTCCAGGAACACATAGCAATACTTTGAACAAGTGACAACATTCACATACTGATATTTAGCAATTATAATAGGCATGAGCATGGTAAACTCATCTATAGTCATGTTTAGCGTTCTGCATTTAAAATGTACTAGTGTTGTCCCCTTTAGAGAAGGCAGAACAATAGACTGTATATAAAAGATGGATGTAGCCACCCTAGCATCACCCATTCATAGGTCTGTGAACTATTTTGAAGGTTCAAAGTGTTGCAAATTTGACAAGTGATCATGTTTGGATGAGAGGATGGAGTACTAAATTCTAGCACTGACACTAGAAAAACTAAGGGAAAAGGGAAATAGTAGAACATTACTAACCAAAACTGAGTAAAGACTGGAGCGAAAATCCTGTTTTTCCTATACTCATGCATACATGTGAGTCATACGTGCACCATAAAAACCCAACCCCATCCCTAACCTTTACCCTACTCGTTAGCACATATGTAGAACAAAAGGTTCTTTGACACCAAGAATACAAACACAACTGAGAGTTTCAGTAATATGAATTAATTGCAGTTAAGCTTAGCAAACAGCTACTACTGTGTGGACCCCCAGCTACCAGTCAAGAATTTAACAAAAAAAAAACCCAAAAAACAAATATTATAACTTCAGGTAGAATTTATCGATCATTTATTACTCATTTACATTTTTGCATTCCAGAGGTATATAAACAAATAGATTTATTTATTGTATGAGGCTGTTTTGGGGACATTTTACTGTCACAATAGCCAGTTAACTGCCAGTGACTCAGAACACCTCCAACAAGTCAGAGCGAGTGATAGCACAACAGCAACACATGTTGCACTTGACGGCTGAAAAAAATAGTTAGCAATGATTAAACTCTAGAAATACTTTCTTTTTATCTCAAAAACACACTGAGCATGCCTACTATCACCTACTTTATAAATCAGATCTTAAATTTTAAAGAAAATATAAACCAACAACAGGAAACTTTGATCCAGCACCTGAAGAGCATTTATGGACACCTATGTTCCTCCTAACAATTGCACGAGCCAGTTCTGACGTTTCTGGCCACCCACAAATTCAAACTTGCTGAACAGTAGCAGTCAGCTTATACTTGTGTCCACGTCTGGAAATGACTTCTGATATCAGCTGGCTACTTGTAGCAGTGCGAAGAAATGTGACTGTACGGTTAATAAGTAGCTGTGGCAACCTTTGCTCCTCCTGGGATTACTCAAGTAAGTGCCAAGTTGGTACAGGAGGTACTGTACTCAAATCATCAGTGGAAAGCACTCTGATCAAAAGGAAGAAATTGAAGATGACGGTTTTGGTTAAAGACAAAAGTAGAACTGAGCACCAGAGCGCAGCCGGACAGTGGGGATCAGAGAGCAAAGTTTCAAAATAGTCTGTGTGTTTGGTCTCATGGAAATGGCCATGGTCCAGATCAAATCTTCAAGAGGTCAGTGTTACATTATATTATACTGATAATCTGTTGTATTAGGTGGGTCTGATGGCTTTAAAAACAAATTTGAACACCTGACAGTCACTTCAGTTAAGAGATGATTGTGTTGTCTTTGTAGTAGTCATCCTTCCTCAGTTGTATATGAAGGAAATTAAACTTGTCAATATGCAATAAGGAAACAAAAGTATGATCTTGTTAACAACTTTTGACTTAATATCACTTCCAAAATGTGGATGCTGTTTGCTGTGCCCTTACATCTAAAGGACACAGTGTGCTCTGTGCAAGCAAGTGGTTAATCATTAATGGGTTTATAGTATATGCACGGTATGTTTTGTGGGTTGCCAACTATGTGAAAGTAGTTACACCTTCAACTTTGTTTATTTTTTTCGTCATGGTTCTTGGAACCAAGGCTTTGAGTTTCTGGATTTCAATATTACTGTTTATTTAATATTCCTTGGATTTTAGTTTGTTCACTGCTTATATTTGACAGGGACTAGAAAGAGAGAGCATATTTCTCCCACATTGGTTTCCCGTCACTGGCACCGTGTTAAATCCAGAATTGGATTTAAAATCTTCTTACATGCAAGGCCTTGAATAATCAGGCCCCATCTTATCTTAAAGACCTCATAGCACCTTATCACCCTCACTTCACTCCCAGACTGCTGGCTTACTTGTGATTCCCATGATACTTTCAGGCCCCTTTTCTGTGGAACCAGCTCCCAATTTGGATTTGGGAGACAGACACCCTCGATATTCTTACGATTAAACTTAAAATTTACCTTTTTGATCAAGCTTATAGTTAGGGCTGGTTCAAGTGACCTTGAACTATCCCTTAGTTATGCTGCAATAGACCTAGGCTGCTGGGGGCGGGGGTTCCCATGATGCACTGAGTGTTTCTTTTTTCTTCACCTCTTTTCACTCTGTTTATACACCACTCTGCAGTCATTAGTCATATCATTAATCGCTGGCTCTTTTTCTACCCCCGGAGTCCTGCATTTGGATCCTAAACCTGCTTATTATGACATTAATGGCAGGAGGAGTCATATTTTTCTAAGGTTTCCTTTTAGTATTTTAATTGTTTGACACTTTAGCCATAAATATTAATCAAGGAATGAGTAATGAGTCTCAGATTACATTTGACTGAGATGAAGCCACATATCAGTGTATGTTATATAGTCTTTACAATGTGGGCTAAAAAAAAACCTTTAGCACTCCTCTATCATTCTCTTCTTCTCTTAGATATCCTCGCAGATCAAAGCAGTCCTCTCCTGCAGGATCCTGACATCTTACCTTTTACCAGTTATCCCGGCATGCAGTACCAGTTCATGGAGCCAACCATGTCATCCACTCCATACTACTCTTCTCAGAACTACTACCCACAGTACAATGGAGATGAATGGTACTCTCACACAGGGATATATGAACTGAGGAAAGCATCCCTGGAGGGCAGCTATGAGGCTGAGATGGAGGAGGGCTCCTCTGCTGTACCAGCTGTGTGCAAGAGGAGCCGGCACATGACACAAGCTGGAAGAGTCAAAGGGGAGGATCTATGTGTTGTATGTGGAGACAAGGCCTCTGGATACCACTATAATGCTCTCACTTGTGAGGGATGTAAAGGTAAGACGTAACACAGGAAACAGCAATGCATTCCTTAACTGTAACTGCTGCATAATAGCTTGTGCTCTTTACACTGTAATAGTAAGGGTAGTTGATGGTACTGAAACACAGTGGCAAATTAAGGATTTTCTAAATGTGGTGGCTCAGTGGGGGAACCAAAGATGAGATGGGTGGGAAATATAAAACTTCTATCAAATGAAAACAGGGTTGAACCTGATCACGGTAACACTGGGCACAATTTGCAGATGCTTCTATAGTGCACACACATCTCAAAGCTGTTTTTGTTTACACATTGGTGGAATAAGGATTAAGATCCATTATTTAAATGAAAGCACAGACATCCTAAAAACAAGGATGTGGCCACAGTGACATAACCCATTGGAGCTATTTAATTATCGCAGTCTTGGTGCTTGGTGTCATGAACAAGGTGTGGAAACTCAGGGACTCATATGGAAGCATCCTGTTATTTGTTTTCCTGCGTGACTCTAAATGGACTGTCATTTTCAGAATAAACATAATTGTCTATTTAATGAGACTTGAAACTAGAAATTGAGACCATAAACTCATCACAAGTGTTTACACAGATCAAAGGAGGCTGAGGTCTATTTTTCCATAGGCTTGTATACAATCAGGCTTCTTTTTGTAACTTGCTGGCCATTAGAAAGAATGCAGGTTTAAAGTCCAGCAGAAATGCCTAAGTCGGTTTTAAATGGCCCATGGAAATTTATCCGACTTGTAAAAAATCCATCTTATAAAATCTGATTCTTCAAAATTGTTCAAAATATCAGACATTTTGGGGTCTAATGGAATTTTGTGGCAATGGCTTTCTGCTTCATCCCTGGGTTTGCTTCTGCAAATTTTATAATCCCATATTTTTGCTTGTTACTGCGAGTTTGTAGCTTACGCTTGACTCCTGTGCTTGCCATGATTGCCTCTGGTGAACTGAACTGATTTGCCTAGTGCAGCCAATCCAGACATCACTGTATAGACACTCAAGCGATCTCCATGTGGTGTTAGTGTGTGTAGTTGTGCAAGAACGAACCAATACAGGGAGTTTGTAGATATTGGAATTGGGCATGGCGGGAGCTGAAACTCATCTGACTTATGCAATCACGTTTAATTGAAAATGCATTACAATGGGACCAGATTTTTTCATACCAGATAGGCGAAAAACCGACATGTATGATCTGATTTAGGTGATGAATTTTATAGGAATTTAAAAAATTGGGACCTGCAGAAGCCATCCGACTAGAGCAAAAATCCGGTTTGTTCAACTTCAACTTTGGTCATTTCGACTGTTCTTCTGCAGTGACTTCATAATGCTATAGTGTTAAAAAAAAATAATGATAATAAATTCCAAAAACTTCTTTTAATTTTTTATTTTTAATTTTTTTAATACAATCAAAATGGAAAAAAGACAAATCTGTGATGTCTGTTTAATTGGAGGGAAAGTGCACTGTGTCCTACATGAAACTGCTTATACTGAGTTGTGTATCTCTGATCAGACAAATTCAAAGTCTTGAGTTCAGGTTACATTAAATTCTGCTGAAGCTTTTATAATCTGTTCATCAAAGACTGACTGTGTTTGTAGTGTTTGCAGGCTGGTCTAGTGTATAACTGCATACAAATGAGTTGAATGCCATTTGCTCCGCATTCCAATATCATGTTATTGCCTTTAACTGTTGACTTTTAGGGGTCTAGTCATGATGACTAAACTACACGATGATTTAAATCTACAGTTCAAACAGCTAGAGAAGAGAAAACACGTGCTATTAAAATCTTGTTAGTTCCAGAGCTCTTGAACAGTAGGAAGTCCCCTTGTAAGCAGCTCTAATGCTGGACCTGATATCTTACTCGACTCCTGTAAAAAGAGTTTTTGCAATCCTTTATCCTTTACAGCTGCTGTACACTGAGTACAAAATGCTATTGATTCCATATTTAATTACCTGCCAGGTACTGCAGGTAAACTATGTAATCATGGACTGAAGGGGTTGAAGCCGATTTTAAGGGATCAAAACCAATAAAATGAGGCAACATTACAGTAAGAGCAAGGACTTTACAACCCTTTTTGTCCCTTCTATAAATCATTAACTTGAGAATGAACTGGTGAAGGCCACTGCTTTGCTGTCACCGGGTCTTTATGACACTGTGGATTTGGTGTGGATCCTGCCAAATGACAGGGTGAAATAATATAAGTGTAATTCCACACTGTGAGGTGGGACAATGCCAGGAGTGTGGCTGCTGACCTGTCCTTCCATTTGACTGAGAATAGGCTCAGGTCTACCTGGCACTGCTGCCAGATTAGGTTCCTTCTCAGTTTTCTGCTGTACAATGCACGAGCAACCTGAGCTCAGTTACTCTACTGCATGGCATTGTGCTTAATGATGTCAGAATGTCTGCTAACTCTTCCACGGTTATTCTGTGTGTGTGTGTGTGTGTGTGTGTGTGTGTGTGTGTGTGTGTGTGTGTGTGTGTGTGTGTGTGTGTTTGTGTGTGTGTGTGTGTGTGTGTGAAAGAGAGAGAGTGCATGCCAGTGGTCCAGCATTAGTTATTTGTGTGGTGTCTGGATTAAAGCCATCTGGGTTCACTCTGCAACTATATTAGAACAGTTAGTGAAGCAGTAACTTAAGCTCTATCTGATTATAGCAACTCTATTGTTTACAAAACCTGAAATCAGAATGAAATAATATGGAGCTGGGAATTATTCTTATCCTTTGTTTACTTTTAAGTATCAATACCACAAAAAACAGAAAATGTATCTGGTATAATTAAAAGCAATTATGTAGATTATGGCACTAATAAATTGATAACACATATTAGCAGAAATGAGCTTTTTAATGACATAAGAATATGTGTCACCCAAATAATGTGCCGTTCATTGTCTTTAATGGCCTCAGAATTTTTTTAATAACCAAATTTAATACACCCTTACTAAAAATATTTATGCCTGTGTTCTGTCATGACTTGATTCAGAAACCATAACAGAATTTGTTTGATTTGTACAAGTCAAAGTAACCAGCACCACACCATTCATCCTCTCACACACCTAACTACTGAGGATTATGGAAGCTTTTTCTGCCGCTGAAAATAATTTTTCAGTGAGGCAAACAAGCTTCCATAGGGGATAGTTTATTTTTCATAGTTCTGGTTTAACATATTTTTTTTAGACTTGCCTCTCAGTTTTTCTGTTTACAATCTATACAACACTGTACAACACTGTAGAGGAATAAAATAACCCCAAATAATAGCAAAATTATCATCACATCTTTTGTGTTTGCTAAATGTTAATATGTTTAATCAGCTCTTATTTGGACTCTTGTACTATAAATGCAGATTATGAACATTCATTTAATTTTATTTAATTATATTGCACAAATTCATCACAACAGTCACCTCTAGGCACTTTATATTGTAAGGTAAAGGGTTTAAAAATTAGAAAGAAACCCCAAACAATTAAACGTCCCCCTATGAGCAAGCACTTGGTGACAGTGGGAAGGAAAAATTCCTTTTTAACAGGAAGAAACCTCTGGCAGAACCAGGCTCAGTGAGGGGGAGCCATCTGCCACGACTGGTTGGGGGTGGGGAATGTTGCATCAAATGCCTTGAAAATAACATAATTAGCTGAGCTATGAGCAATGTGTATATCAAAGTTTAAAATGTCTTGAAATCCCTTGTTATTAATAATATGTTTTTACAAGGTTTCTTTAGACGGAGCATCACAAAAAATGCTGTGTACAAGTGCAAGAGTGGTGGAAACTGTGAGATGGACATGTACATGCGCAGGAAGTGCCAAGAGTGCCGGCTGAGAAAGTGCAAGGAGATGGGCATGCTGGCAGAATGTGAGTACTCGTTGTTGTTTGTGGGTGACAGGATGCTGAAATGGGGAATTTTTAAAAAAATTAGTGTAAATTCTTTTTTTAATTCCACATTTCAAATGTATTTGCACCATCCACATGCAAACACAGTAGTATCTATTTATTAGAATCAGGAAAAATATGAACAAGCCATTAACTTGGATTTGCTAGAGGGATTTTCCTTTTTTTTTTGCCTCTAAACTTTGATGTCTCTTAAATGAGAGAATCAGTAAATAGGAGAACATACTTTTCTGAAGCTGGGTATTGCAGGATTATTGGGCTCTATTATAGAGCTGTCAGCTGAAAAGAGAAGGATGAGAGAATGGACTCCTGTTGCTCATAAATAGTACAGAGAAGCTGTGATGAATAATGCAAGATGGAAGGCATTCACGACTCTCTCTATCTGCTGCCTCAACAAGGGCCTAGCAAGTTAGTTTTTGGTCATAATGTGAGAAGACGGATGGTAATGGAGAACCTTTCTCTTCGCAGTGCTATCTTAAGTCTAAACTAATCATTCAGTTGAACAAAGTCAATCAGAAATCTAAAGGAATTGCAGTCGCAGAGTTTTTTTTTGGGGGGGGAATTAAAATATTTATCCTGGTAGATAGAGTCCAATTGACTGTGGATATGATGTTAAAATAGCAAACAAAGACAGTTGCAAAAGTAATTTGTCTACTTGCTGCGCATAGATGACCAAAGGTCTCACACTGTAGATCAAAATAAACATTCAGCACTGCTGCTGGATTAAAAACCTGTTAGGTATTTAACACACAAAGTAAAGCCTTCGTCACTACTGACAGGCCTGCTGACAGAGATCCAGTGTAAATCTAAAAGGCTGCGGAAGAACACCAAAGCCTCCCCAGGACAGTCAACCGGAGATGAGACAGAGGGGCCTGACAACGCAGACAATAAACAGGTTACTTCTACCACCAGACTGTCAAAGGTAAACGCAACATCTGCAGTGTGTTCAAACTTCACAGACACTCTCAAATGGAGACACAAGATGTCACCACTTAACGATGCACTGCTTTTGATTTCTCTTTAAATCCAGGAAAAAGTTGAAATTACAAAAGAGCAGCAGGCACTCATGAAACTCATCGTAGATGCTTACAACAAACATCAGATTCCTCAAGATTTTGCTAAAAAGCTGGTACAGTATCTTAAACTGAATTATTCATATTAAACAACTAAGCAGACATTGCTGCTGAAAAGTGGCTGTGGGGAATGCAGCTTAGAAAATAAAACCTGTATACACAGACATCAGACAGGCAGCACCAGCCTGTTGGGTAAAATAATGTTTGCATAACTACATGCTGAGACTGGTTTGTTAATCTGCTTTGTGGAGGTTTTTGCTGTTTGCTCCTTCTTCCCTCTGACCTGTTTTCCTGATATTCTCATCCAGCTACAAGAACAGTACAGTGCTGAGGAGAACTTCCTCCTATTGACAGAAGTGGCAACAAGTCAAGTTCAAGTTTTGGTGGAGTTTACAAAAAGTATTCCAGGTATTTTTTATTTTTTTTTGCTAATCCTGTGGTGTATACAGCAGAGTTTTATCTGAAGATCATGGACAGAAGCACAACAGATACTGGGAGTGTGAATAAAAACACATTGTTTCTTGCCTGTTGTAATGACTAGTGTTATGTCTGTCATAGGATTTCTGTCTCTGGATCACGAAGATCAGATTGCTCTGCTGAAAGGTTCGGCTGTGGAAGCCACGTTTCTGCGCTCGGCTCAGGTTTTAAGCAAAAAGATGCCCACTGGACACGTGCAACTTTTAGAGGAGCGGATACGCAAGAGTGGTGAGTCTACTGCAGCACCTAAATGTGTCAGCACTTACAATTCAGATGCAACTTTTTATATGTGCAATTACAATATATCAACTCTTACTTCATGACCTTCAGCAGTCTTGGTCTTTTGCAGTCAAGCAGCTATGTCTTTCAGGTCCTTAATTAATATTTGATCCGTGTGATGCAGCTGGGTTCTATGTGCTGACCTGTTGATCTCTGGCTGGGTGTACATTACACATGAACACACACATTCACTGACTATTGTTTCACTCTGCTTAGGGGAACATGCACATCCATGTTTGCAGATCAAGGAGTTTCTTCTGTTGTTTTTCCTCAAACATATAGATTTTTGCTGCTTCTTTATTTACACATACACCCCCTATGTTGTCCGCTGTTTTTTAAAAAAAAAATCATTTATATTAATGTGAGGTGTCATTATGTCATCCAGGTTGGACAGTTAGACAGACAGCAGCAATGATGGCAGGAGTGTGTGTGTGTGTGTGTGTGTGTGTGTGTGTGTGTGTGTGTGTGTGTGTGTGTGTGTGTGTGTGTGTGTGTGTGTGCATCACTGGGTCCTTCAGCGCTGCTCTGGTGTGAATGGTGGCTCTAAGAGATATTCACAGTAAAGGCCAGTCTGGGAGAATAAGTGCGCAAAGCTGTCTGAAGAAGCCATTGTTGCTTATCAAAACATCAAAAGTGCTATTGTCCACTTCTCTCCCTCTGAGCCCCACTGGCATTTCTGAAAGCTTGATGATGTGCCCGAGCAGACAGGCAGCCGCTGCTAGCCGGAGAGCTTCAAAAGCAGGAACTGCTGCCAACGTGCAAGAGCATACTGAATAAAAACTTTTAAATTATGTAGAGAGTAGTTTGAAATGTGTACCCTTATTTATTATTGAATCACTGCCTAGAATCAAAGAAAAGCAGAGAAGGCAGTGTGTTTGGTTTCATTTAGAAATTATGTTTTAGAGATCAACAAGCCTGGTCTGAGTGTGTTGTACTATAGTGACAGTATTTAAATCTTTACAAATATTTGATGATAAAATATATGATTAAATGTAAATAATTTTTCAGTAATTGTTTATGCCTTTACATCATAAATACACAGTTCACTCATAACAGCTCTTTCTGAGCCCTCTCTTGGCTTGCTTCTTTCACGTCTTCATCCAACTCCTCCCTGCTCTTCTTTGCTTAATACAACAGAGCACATCCACCTTTGACTCTGTATGTGTTTTTGATTTAGCTGTGGGAGCTTTCTGGAAAAAAATATCACATGGATTTTGCAAAAGTCTGACCCCAGTCTGATCATATTAGCTTTAAAGGCTTAAAATCAAATGTATTTTACATGAAACATAAAGAACTTCACTGTATGTTTCATTTTTAATTTTATAGACAGGGAATAGGACGGTAGATGGTAATATTGTAGACCGAGCAAGGCTGAATGTCCTGGTCAAAGTACAGGCTGTTGCATAAGACAGGCCTTTTCTGTTTGTGCATCTTGAAGCTATAAAAGTACACCAGATTTTTTTGGAGCCTATAACAATTTGTCATCAGTCTAAATGTTAAGTGTACTTTAAGTAATGAAACCAGAGCTTAAGAGATAGCTCCTTACTTTGTTAAGTGTCTCTGCTTGGCCTTGCTTTGAGTTTTTAATTGTTTATTCCAATTGAATATGAATATTTTTATTTATTAGGATTATTAGAATATTTGAATTATTTTCTTTTATTAGAAAAGAAAAATATGTTGCTTTCTTTTTTGGCAGGTATATCAGAGGAATTTATCACACCCATGTTCAGCTTTTACAAAAGCATTGGCGAACTCCACATGGTGCTGGAGGAACAGGCTCTCCTTACTGCCGTAACCGTCCTGACACCAGGTGAACTGCCCAAATAGCTTCAATTATACTAATTCTGAGCCATTTTGTTATGTTTTCTAAATTAATACGATTCAGTCTCTGATTTCTAAAAATAATAACCACTATCCGCTCCATTCCTCTCCAGATCGGCCCTATGTGAAAGATCAGCAGGCCGTTGAGAGGCTTCAGGAGACCATGCTGGATGTGCTGAGGAAGCTGTGTGCCCTGCAGCATCCGCAGGAGCCGCAGTACTTCGCTCGTCTCCTGGGCCGTCTGACAGAGTTGAGAACGCTCAACCACTATCACGCAGAGATGCTCACGTCCTGGAGAACGAACGACCACAAATTTACCCCACTGCTCTGTGAAATCTGGGATGTGCAGTGACACACCAGGAGAAGAGAAGAAGGTGGTAACACAGGGGTGATAACATTAACTTACAAGACAGCATTATGACTCTGCTCCAGTACATGCTTAGAATCCTTTCCCTGTTTGCCTCTGTTGAGCTTGACCTTACACCATGACCTTGGTATTAGTCATGTAGTGATTGGCTTAGAGAGCTGCTTGTGCGTTTGTCGTCGCTCACACTATTATTTTTAACAATATACAGCACAAAGAGGCTCCTGTTCAACGTTTGGGATTTGGAAAACTTTTTTTTTTTACTGTGTGCATCATGTAAAACACTGATTACTCAAACAAGTACAAACACTGGAAAGCCAAGATGATGCTCCTAAGAAGTAGAAGGTTTAGATTAAGTTTAATAATGGGTAAATCCTATGATCTGCCTTATTAAATGACTTTGTTCTCAAGAAAAAAGGTTTACTTGGGAATATTTTTCTAGTCATGACATATGGGATGCATTTATTCAATAAAGAGTAAGCAATACCAAAAATTGTCACCCTTTTTCCTTTATCAAATATGTATAATCTTTCATTTTTACATCTTCCAAAAGCATTGACTTTTTATTCCTTATTTATGCTTATAGTTAGCCATGTGCTCGAACAAAAGCACCTCAATTATAGGGCTGTGACTGCTTTATTTTTTCATGTTTTCAGTCAATTTTCTAATAGCCAATAAAGATTATTTAAGATGACTTGTCGGCTATTGTTTATTGGAAACCCTTTTGCTGAATGTTTGGCTCTTTGTTTCCTTCCGGTGGTAATGGTACTATGAATCAGAAGCTTTTAAAGCTGAAGTAGAAATGGTAACATCTGGCGATCTGTGTTTTGAAAGAAAGATTTATCAGATGTTGAGTCCTGTGTTATACAGTATGTTATAGCAATCCTCAGTTACAGTGGCTTCCCATTAAGTTCTCTAATCCACAAAGCAACATTTGTTTGATTTAGAAGAAAAAAACTTTAAAAAACGAATTTAACTAAATTTTATTGATCCTTTCCCCAAAATACGCACAAATCATTTAATTAGATCTATCTTCAATATAAAAGTTAAATAGCATTAACAAGGTGCAACTCTTGAGTTCCATTTTTGTAGTAAGAAATTTTAATAAAATGTACATAATTTACAATGTTTTTTGTTTTTTTTGTCATCCAACATTCATTTTTTTACATTGAACATTCTCAGATAAATGTGTCTGTGCACCAAAACCCAAACTATCTCAAATATTTTCTTGCAGCAAACTGCACCTTAAGGAAGGCACCACTCTTCACTGCCTGGTTAGCAACTACAGTTGTGTCATAGCACCATCTTGTGGCAGCAAATGTTACCCTTGGAACGACGTTATTTAATAATTAAAAAACTAACAAAATGTTTGAGAGAGAGAAATCAGTTACACTACACTGACCACTGATTAAAAATACTATCTGATCCATCCATGTGGAAATAATCTGCAGACTTGCAATAAAACCAGCTCCACCCTGAAGACATTTATAGGTGACCTCTGTCCTCCCAGCTGGTGGCAGGTAGGTCTGTATCTGGATAAACCAGGAAGCCTGAAAACGTGGTGTACCTGCCCTGGTTGCTGTAAACAGCAAAACGCTCATCCTGTTGACTGTACAGCCAAACACTGTCACCCCTGCTGAGGGACAGCAACAAGCTCTGACTCTGCATTTCACGTCTCTTTGATGTATCATCATCAAACACCATCGCCTGCACCTCGCCCGTCCCGGTCATCAGCTTCACTGACACAGACTTACGAGGATGTTTCCCCACAGTGAAGGCAAAGAAGTATGCCCCCGGGAAGTGGCAGGTAAATTGGCCGGAGGTTTTGTTGAAATGCCCCCCTATGTTGACGTATTCTACATCAAAGGTGATTGGTGGCTTTTCCTGCAGCCTGCTGCTCTGACCCACGAGGGTGGATGTCCGCGCTACTGAGAAGGCAGAACGCGGTTGTTCTGTCTGACCTTTGACCTGAGGTGGGCAGTTTGGATAGGACACAGCAGGCGTGGACAGGTGGTTGCTGATGTAGCTGGTTGCCATGACATCAGGATAGACGAGGTAACCAGAGAAAGTGATATAAGGCCCGGCATTACTGTACAAAGCATACTGGGGGCTAGGCTGCAAGCGGAGCCACACCGTGTCCATTTTATTCAAACCAATCATGACACTTTGGCTTTGAACTTTTCTCCCTTTCTTGCGGAAGTCGTCATAAGCTATAGCCTGCACCTCCTCTCTGTTCTTCACCAGGATGACAGAAAGGATTTTTTTGGGAAATTTCCCCACAGAGAAGGAGAAATAGTAAGCCCCAGGGATGCGGCAGCGGAAGTGGCCGCTGTCTGGATTGAAATCCCCTCCGATGTTGACCATGAGCCTGTTGAAAGTCACTGCCTTCTGCTTGCCACCCACTACACTGCTGGTTTGGGTGGCAGAGGAAAGCAGAGAAGACACCTGTTGACACTGGAGAGGCATAAATGGGGGAAGCTGGTCCAGAGCAGCTGATCAGGATGAACAAACATACCAGGTAGCAGTGCGCACACCAGTGATCTGAAAACAAGCACAGTAAAATGAGACGATTGAGTTGTCCAAACATGAGGGCTGGGAGTCCCAGAAGAGTAGGAAGGTAAATCTGAGCGACCAGATTTTGGGAATGCACTTATTCAGTTTCTGGATTACCTCATTATATCTCTGTTACATCATGTTTGTTTAAGTGCAAAAACAAACTGAAAATTGGGTATGATAGGCCATTTCTGTAAATGTTGGCACAGATATCTGTCTTTCCAGTAATCATGCTAACCAAGTTGTAGCTTCATATGTAACTCTCCAGTCAAATTTGCATGAAACTCAGTAGAGAGGTGGAACATGGGCAAAGGGAGAAACAACTATGTTTTGGTAATCTATGCAATCAAAATCACTTTCTTTAAAATTGCTCTAAAAGTGCTTCTCTGATTTGTTTTCCTTGTAAAATACCTACATTAAAAATCAATATTTAATTGAATTGCTCACAACACATATCCATATCCATCAGGTATAGCTTGAATGGTCACTTTAAGCCAAAACGACTGACAGCAAAGTGAAGCATGCTTCATTTAGCCCTGGAAAATATGGCTGCTCTCTGTTAACATAAATCTCTCTACTCGAATTAAGCCATCGGTGTGAGCAGCAGCCCCTGTAATATGGCTGATACTGTCTGTTCTCCCTGTGCACTGACAGAAGGGGCTGCATTAGGTGCTGGTTCATCTGTTCCTGTGTGAGTTGAACAATGGAAAATTTCAGAGGGCTGGGGAGGTGGGGCAGAACAAAATGCTAAAAGCTAAGACAGCAAAGCATATAGGAATCATTAGAGCATGCATAGGTTGTCATAAATCAGTTATTATGCCCAATTTATCATGGATTATGTAGCTTTTTGATATTTTATAGGCATGAATTAATTAATTTTACCTTTGTACACATTAGAAAGGATAACACATACTGACAGAAATGCATTATTGCAATCAAAATTACTAAGCCCTTGCAATATTTTGTAATGTTTGCGTACATGTATAAAAAATTTATTTAAAATCTTACAAGTTCAGATCTGTCAGACGATGATCATCACTAAACTAAATAGATAAAAAGATATCTAACTCTTACTGGCCAAGGTTAAGAAATGGACAAGGCACCTTTATTAGATTAAAATATTCTTGCTATCAGAAGAAGAAGAAGAATGGCTTTATTGTCATTATACAGGATGTACATTGAGATTGGTCAGGTCAGGTTGAAATAAAGTTTTCAAAACCTCATTCTAACATTTTAAAACAATCTGCTGTACATTTTACACTTAAAAATAAGTATTTACATTTATGTAACAGTAATGTAAAGTGTGACTATATAAACTAAATCACAGAATCATATATTTATGACAAAATTTACCACTGTAATAAAACAATTCAGTAAAAATTTACTGTGATAAAGCTAAATAGACAAAAACACACACACACACAAATAAAAATCAGTAACACAATTAATCAACTCACCTGTGGACCTGTTTTGGGGAAGAAACTGCATGGTGAACTTTTTTAAAAAAAAGTTCCAGTAAGTTTGCCGCACTGCTAATGTCCACAGTACAGGCCTGACACCCAACGGGGAAAAGCTTTTGTCCATTCAGATATGAGAGGAGGAGGAGGAGCTCCAAATCTCCACCTATATATACTTCCAATGCAGCCATCAGAGAAAAAAAACAGTGAAAAATCCAGCTGTACTGTGCAGTGTTATTGGACCTTGGAAATGTTCAATCTAAGACATGCGTTGTTTTGTCTGAAACAGGTAAGGGAGATATCAGCTCAGACACTGTTATAACCTCCAGTAACATATTTCAAAAAAACCTGGTACAGGTCCATATTCCCACTGTGCTGAACTATCGCTTCTTTTAATAGCATGATGTAAGCATTTGGAAACTGTGGCGCTTTATAGGTACTCATTTGCTCAACAGTTTGGGTTGTCTCTGGCGTATTTTTTGTTTTATAATGCAACAGATGTCTTCAGTTGGCTGACAGGCCTGGACTGCAAGCAGGCCAGACTCTTCTTCTATAGAGACTATAATAAGTGCAGATTATTGTCTTGCTGAAATAAGAAAGCTTTTCTCTTGAAAAGACACTGTCTTTGATGGCCTTCATGGATAAGAAAACTTCACATGCACTGATAAACCTCTGTCCCCTCGCATATGAACATGTATGGTGGATTTTGAACTGTGTGCTGATAACAAACCAGTTACCACTCATTTTATTTAATGTTGATTATTACTTATGAGTTTGATAAAAAAATAAAGATTTTATTTTTATTGGGACAGTTTTCTGACCTTTGAGAGAGTCATAACTATTCTAGATTTTGCTCACGTGTGTTTGGTTTTTATTTAAGTTTTATTTGAGTTTAAATAAAAACAAACAAACAAATCCTTTTTAAGTTGGCAAAAAAAACTACTAGTTTTAGTCAATCATGATCACTAACAAAAAGTTAATAAGCCTTTTCCTTTTCAATTGTAGAACCTTCTGCACCAATTATTAAAATATTTAAGTAAGTTTATGTATATATTTGAGCCTGTGTGGAATAATTTAAAAAAGTCAGATTTATGTACTAATTCTTGTTTTCACTGTTTTGATAAAATCTTTTTTGTTTGTTTTTCTTTTTTTTTATTTAAAAAATAATTGCATGCAGATTGCCTGTAACTGTTCAGTGCATTTTTTTCAACATGTTACAGAAATTCTTATTTATTTAATCTAGTGTGCTTAGAAACATTAAATGTACGGGCCAATCATTATTACCTGTATTTCTCATTTTACATTAGTGCTTACTTTAAGAAGAAATTACCTGTACTCAAAATTTTATAACAACATGTTGACATCATAGGTGTGTTCAACAAACAGCTGCTCTTTCAGTCACGTTCACTTCCCTCCATCCACTACCACGGTGACGCAGAGAACCCGGAAGACGTGTGTTTGCTGTCAAGTCCATCGACAGAGAGACGGCACTGAGAGCTAAAAACCCGCATTTAAGACAAGATGGCAGGACTGCCCCGCAGGATCATTAAGGTAAAAAAAAAAAAAAAAATTCACGCCTAAAACAACACGTCTTTTCTGATAACGGCAAAAACTCAGGTACCAAAGCCTTAAACTCCACTAAACACTCCACTGCTTTGAGCAGTTTTTTTGTGTGCTAAAATTAGCACCAGTTAGCTCTGGCTAACGTTAGTTTGTTAAAGTAACTTCCGTTTCGTTTCTGAGCCCAGATAGGCCGAGACGCGATAGGTTAAAAATACACCACTGCGCTGTAAAGATGGCAGATAAGTGTGCTTAGCTTTTCTAAATATACTTATCTAAATGTATTTTTCTGTGGTTTTCTAATTGCTTGCAGGACTGACAGTAAGGCTGGCTAGTTAAGCTAAAAATGCTAACAACGGCTAGTTGGTTGGTTAGCATTGCTTGTATTTTGATAAAGCCCAACACTGCAAGCCTCGTGTTTTTACTGTAAGCGTACAATAACTTAAAATCACACACACCCTCTTAATTTGGTTATTTTTTGGCTACTGTCGGGAATTAAAGGTTAGTAACGTTAACAAAAGAAAGTAGGATGAATGAAATCACTAACACAAGGCCCACGACTTCCTGTTAATAATATGATAATGTGGGAATTTTACTTAACGAGCTCCATGATTTGCTAAAATGTTGTAATTTTAGCATATTTAAACTTTTTAGAGTTCCCTTTCCTATGCGCCGTCCAAAATCAAAAACCCACACTAGCGTTACTTACAGTCTGATATCAGGAGTTACATTTCTCACACTAACATCATTAATAATCAATTAATTTTATTGCCTGTGTTTCGAGAATGACTGCTTATCTGTTGCATTGATCATATTACGTTTAGGGTTATCATTGTTAATTAATTCAAATAAATGTTCACTTGTTTGGCTTCTTAAATGTCTAATGGATTAACATACCAGGATAATATGTTATATTGTGCTTCCAGTGGCCACCACCTCAGAGTAATACATTTACAGTGATATAAAAATATAAAGAAATTTTCTTGTGTTTGCTTATTTTTTACCCAGCATATCAAAATGTACTTGATTTCTCACCTTTGTTTGCAGCTAAACCTGTAGTTTTTCAAGTACAAACTTTTTCTTAGCACACGCATCAGTATAAAAAAAGGGGGCTTTTGTGCTTGATCACTCTTCTGCGTTACCTTATTTTACAGCAATATGTACATAAATGTACATTATCATTGAGTAAATGATACGATATGTGATACGAACGATAAATAAATACAGTACAACTAATTTGATGGGTGTCAGCTTTCATCTCTGCAGGAAAATAACAAAAAAGGCACTGCAGGAAGATGAGTAGTGTGCAGTTGACAGTAAAGGTATCACAGGTGTGTGAGGAAGTGGACAACAGCCCAGACTTGGTGGGAAAAGATGGAAGGGCTGGGAACAGTACTAAGTGGGCCGAGCCCTTGAGCCCTCAAAGCGTGTGACTGGGACTGGGAGCCCCTCTCCTGTCTGTGTTTTCACTGCATGGTTTTGTCTGTGGGTTATCTGAAACATTTCAGGAATCTCCCTCCCAGTTGCATGGAGGAAATGGGATTCATAAACAAGTGTGGTGGGTGTTGGCACACTTTCAGTTATATTTTGAATACAGTTTAAAGTTTATCGTTTTGTTGGAGTCAGTTAAGCAGTTTAAACAGCCACAAGATGATGCTATTTATTTTAAATTCTATTCTATTCTAGAAAATAATGAAAACTGGAGCAGTACTACTGATGGGATGGTTAAAATTTATTATTGCAGATTATACAGATCTGTGAAGATGATGGTTTTCACAGGACTCTGCAATCTTATGAAAAATTAATTACACCCTTACCACTTCTATAGGAATCGAGAAGGAAAGTAGCAGCCAGGTGCTGCTAATCAAATGCACTTGATTAATTGATCAGCAAGTGTGACTACCTCTATAAAAGCAGAAGTTTTGCCAGTTTGCTGGTCTGAAGCATTCAGGCACAATCATTCCAAGAGTGGACACCCCAGGCATTTGACCCCAAGGTCAGATTGTGCAATATTCAGAGAGACTGCACCCCCCCCCCCCAAAAATAAATAAATAAACAAACAAACAAACAAGAGCTACATGTCAGAGTCTACAGGCTTCAATTAGCATTTTGAAGTTCATGACAGTACAATTAGGAAAAGACTGAACATGTACGGCATGTTTGGAAGTGTTTTCCCAGCAGAAAGTCTCTTTTCACTAAAAAGAACTTGGCAGCAGTGTAGTGTAGTGTTGCAAAGTTGCATCTGAACTCAGGATGGGCGATAGACCCTCAAAGTTGTATCACAATATTTCATGGAATCATATTGGATCATATAGAAAAAAAATACTGAACATTTTACAGAGCTGTTATCATTGATGACAGACTACAATTCAAAGTGTGAATCTGTTCCCACAAGGTGCCAGCAGCAGCATTGTAATGCAATAGTAATGATACATTTAAGTTAGATATGAGCACAAAAGTAGCCTAGGTAGTGTTTTCTCTCGAAATGTTTAAGTAAAAGCATACCATAACTGCTGAACACTTTTAACCATAATGATAACTAAAGTAATTTAACCTTGTAGCTTGTCAGGAGTTGCACAATATTGTCACATAATAAAACTGAAATTGAAAAATATTTTCTAACTGGGGTGTCGTAGCTTGGGCTGAGCTGCTTAATGCCCTGCTTTTCCAACATGTAACCACATTGGTAATTTTCATTTGCTCTTCCTGTCACATGGAGTGCAACCAGCAATGCTTGGTGAGTCATTTAAGTTTGGGTCACACATCACCAGCTGCTAGCTAGTATATCCTCCTTTCTAGCATGGTTGTTCCCAATGATGTTTTTTTGTTTGTTTGTTTGTTTGTTTGCTTGTTTTTTTACATCAAGTGGTGAAACGTTTGTTTTATCTACCTTCAGCAGGAACAATTTTCTTGCATATTGTGCAGTGTACAATTTGCAAAATGTTGAAGGTTGTTGAAGTAGCCCCCTTTTTACTAAATCATCACCGTCACGTGGCTCTCACTGGCAGTCTGGGCTTGTCTTGTTGTTTTTCACTGGGCAATGTAAATGCATTGGTGTTGATATATCATTAATATTGTCATATGACACCTTTTTATCATGTAAAAATTTATAGAGAGATAATCTTGGACATTATGATATGGTACAGCCCCAACCTGAACAAACCACAAGACTTCTTTAAAAAAAAAAAAAAAAAGTCAGTCGGACAGAGGAGACCAAAGTGGAGATATTTCTCCGTAATGCACAGCACCACTTTTGGTGAAAATCAAACACAGCATATCAGCAGTAACGCCTCATTCCAGCGATCAGCATGGTGGTGGAGGGGTGATAATTTGAGCTTGTTTTGCAGCCACTGGACCTGGGCACCTTGCAGTCCTTGAGTAGATCATGAACTCCTGCATACCTAAGTATTCTAGAGTGAGATGTGAGGCCATCTGTCCAAAAGCTGAAGTTTGGCACAAACTGGGTCATGCAGCAGGACGATGATCCCGAGCACAGCAGCAAATGCACAAGAGAATGGCTGAAAAAGAAAAGAATTAAGGTGTTGCAGTAGTCCAGTCAAAGTCCAGACCTCAACTAAAGTTCTCTGGATGCCTGCAAACCTAAATGAATTGAGTGGGCCAGAATTCCTCCACAGTGATATGAGAGACTTGTACAGAAAATAATTACTTTAAATTATTACTAAAGGTGGTTCTATAAACTGTTTAATCATGGGGCGTACTTAGTTTTTCACAGGACTGCAGAGAGTGCTGTGAAAACATTCTAGTTTCCTTGTCAAAGGTATCTCTAGTGTGTCACTTGTGCCTCCTCAAACATACCACAAAACATATCAGATACCTGCTCTTCTGTCACTGTAAAGGTATGTGTTTTGGTGGGTCACCTGACGGTCACCATGAGGTGGGAGTAGACTTGCTACACTGACTGATAATAATGGAAGTACGGGTCTCCCATGGTAGGATTACCACTAAAAGACACTTACACGTAAAAGAGAGTCTCTAGATTTGCACCAATGATTGTGAAGTCCTGCCTACCATTATCATTGTTAGAATAATGACTATTATATTAGATCAACTATTTGTAGCCTAATTGGGAGCAGATTATGTTCAGAGGGTTGATTTAAAATCTGATTTTAAGGAAAACATGTTCACTGATTCTTTTCTTGATGTATGCTCCGAGTGTGATAAACATTATCTACTGGAGGAATAAGTCTTATACATGTGCCTTAGGCCTTCCTTTGCCACCAAAGGAAACCCTGTTGTAAACTGTGCATTGCATTGTCACAAGAATTTGTTTTCACTTGGTGAAGCAGAAAATGCAGGAATGTTTTGATACTTGGTCCCAATCTGTGGCCAAGTTTGTTTTACACTGCTGTGAATAGAACACAGATTAGAAATTTGGTCAGTCTATTTGTAGGCAATTTATCATCAAAATTATTCAGTCAGTTAAGTTAATTTCACTTTGATCTGTCCACAAACTAAAGTGGCTTCCATGTCTCCCTCATCAGGGAGGAACAGAGTCATGAATGTACTGAGTATATAATAATCCCTATTTTTAAGTTACATGTTAAAATAAATTCCATCACTTAGAGAGCACTGTTCCTCTGATTATGTCTCTGAAGTAGGCAACACTCGATTGGTCGGTTTTATGTGGAAGAAGAGTGAAGTGATGTGTCATGTCAAGTGTATAAAACATGGAGTGCTTCCCATTGGACCATTTGTCACATATCTTTGTTTTTTTAATAGATCTTTGAAATATTTTGCAGAATGCTTTTGTAAATGCCAAAAAAAAGATATGTTGCCTTCAATCTTCACATTTCTTTTTGGATATGCACAGACTGTTCAGCAATGTATATGACACAACTCTGCACTCACAGTGGGTAACTGGAGAGACAGGGGGGATTTATTTCCCACTTCTGTTTATGCTATACTCTTTCAGTAACAGGATGTTACTGAAAAATGTTTTCCTATTGGCACAAACCTGGCACCCTGCTCTCTGAAACAAAAATACATGTGATTGCCCAGTATTGTCCGATGCTGTGGCTCTATCAACATTCAAAAGCAGGTCCCCATAACTAGGTGATGGTAACAGCGCAATCTCTGTCCGTGGCATTCTGATTTAAATATTTTTTTCTTCTTTCTTTCTTTTTTATTCATTTTATCTTCCCAGGAAACTCAGCGCTTACTCGCAGAGCCTGTCCCAGGCATCAAGGCAGAGCCAGATGAATCCAACGCCCGCTACTTTCACGTGGTCATTGCTGGACCTCAGGACTCACCTTTCGAAGGAGGCATATTTAAACTTGAACTCTTTTTACCAGAGGAATATCCCATGGCAGCTCCTAAAGTACGTTTCATGACCAAAATATATCATCCGAACGTTGACAAGTTGGGAAGAATATGTCTTGACATTTTGAAAGGTAAGCCAGTAGTACTCTTTGATCTTAGCCTATGAGAACATTGATTGTGTCTTGACGATTATATATTCTTTGTCTGTTACCTTAAAATAATGTATGACAGGAAAAAAGTCTCTTCCCAAACAGAATTGTTTGTCACTTCATGCCTGTTTTCCCTGTATGGAAAGTGTGAAGTGAAAAATTTGTTCATTCAATCTTCAGACTTTTAACAGGAGCTTTGTACATCGCAAGCCTCTTCTCTACCTCATCCCTGTGGGAAAGGGGCATTCCTGTACTGCTTCTTTACATTAATTTTTTTTTTCTTTTCAGATGCTTAGTCTATATTGTCACTCTATTTTTCTTTGACTCCACTTGTCTTTGTTATACTTTTTTTTTTTTTTTTAATATAGATAAATGGTCCCCAGCTCTGCAGATTCGTACAGTCCTGCTATCTATCCAGGCTTTACTAAGTGCACCCAACCCTGACGATCCCCTAGCAAATGATGTTGCAGAGAAGTGGAAGACCAGTGAAGCTGAAGCCATAGAAACAGGTAAGAGCCGTGACCTGGCCTGACGTAATAAAGAGGTTCACCACATTATTCTTGATGTTCTTATCCAGTACGATTCTTAATTTCCCCTCTGTTGCGTGGATTGAACAAATACCCAGCCTAAAAAAAAAAACAACGGAGAAGTGTGATGTACTTGGCTTCTTGCATCGTCTCCATTCTTCATTAGAATTATTCATACCATGTCCCTATTATATCCTGTATATCTCAGTCCCTGAAATAATTATAATTCATTGTTTAATAAACCATACTAATGCGCCTCAGCATTTGGTGACCCTGCTCTGTAACTTAGGCCATTTTGTGGCTGAGTTGCTGTGGTTCCTACATGCTTCCACTTTGCAATAATACCACTTAGAGCTGACAGTAGTACAGTGTAATAATAAAAATAGGGAAATTTACACACCCTGAACTGCTCCAGCCACACAAATCTCATCATGTATTCATACTGTATGCGATCACGTACATGCGCACTTCCTATTTCCCATAGTTAAGCCACTTCATCACTGTGTATAAAAAAAAAATGTTTATATTACATTTTTATTATGAAATGTATTTTTATGATTCATGTTTTCCTTTAGAATTGATTGATTTATTTTGTATTTTACTTTGCAGCCAAGACATGGACCAGGCTTTATGCTGGATATACAAATGATATCTAAACCAGCCTTGTGGAGACACAAGTGGAAGCAAATTGTATGAACATAACTCATGTGCTGCCAAGACCTCCTCCTGCTTCATTTGCATTTAAAGGACACAGTCTTTCAGTGTATATACATATAGTCTTTTATTATATATGTATATGTATATACACTAAAAGTATACACACATACACACACACACAACTGCTGATATTTGGTGATTTAAATGCACACTAGAAATTAAGAGTTGTCTTTGTCCTAACTTGCTACTATTCAAATGCATGGGCAGAGATTTTAGATCTACTCACCTGGCTTTCTTTGTCCACTGAGGGGGAACTGTGTCTTATGTCCCACATTTTTTTGTGATTATGTTTTGTTTTTGGTTTGTTTGTTTGTTTTGGGTGGTCTTCAGAGCAGGGGAATAAACTGAGTTAGAGACTGGCTTAGATGTGGTTAATATGATATACTTTTTATGTTTCTTTTAACTTTGTGTTCTCATGTTGCTGTTCATTAAAAGCAGCTAACTGCTATTAGCCCACCGTTTTGTAGGGTCTCGCCTGGATAAGGTTTAGTCCTGTTTAGGTTGCCTAGTAGGATGCATAAACAATCATTGCTGTGCTGCTTTTTTGAGTCACATCTGGATTCATTAAATATAAACTGATATGATTGAGAACCAAACTGAGCCTGCCACTGTCACATTAACTTTTCCAACCGCTCTCAGTGTAGACTTGGATGTACAGCACGCTTGTGGATGGCATGAGAGTGTGTGGTGGGTACAGTGAACATCGTGGACCTTTCTTTAGTTTTAGCACATACAGTATGTGTTGTTACCATATCTAGTCTTTTACATGTGAATTGTTCTTGCTATTGCCATACTAACTACTCTTGCTTTTCGCCCCCTTATGTCATCAGTCTAATTCTGCAAAATTCTGTGGTTTATCTGCTCTCAATGACATTTATTTCACAAAGCAGTGTGGTTACAATAGGAGCTGTAAGTTGATGTTAGTGGGACCTGGGGTGCTTGGGGGGGGGGGTCAAAGGATTGGTTTGTGAGAAGAGATGTTGCATTGCAGAGGGACTCACACTCTAAAAATACATTGAAGGCTTTGACTGTTGTGATTGGGCTTTGGTTTAAAAGTCTGTATTCAGTTCACTTTGTGTAAATTCATTCTTTGTTAATCTGAAGGTGTATTCCTGCTCTCAGAATGCTATGAACCAGTCCAACTGCATACTTCTGTGTTCTGTAAATAAATTCTGTTGATTAATAGTTACTTGAGTGTAATTCTTTAGTTCAGTTTTACGTGCATGACGTATGGTACAGTTGGCCTGTAATTTTGCATTGTACACAGTTCCCATTCATATATGTTGCAGGCAGGTGGGTATATGTCCAAGCTGTGATAGGGCGAGAGGTGATGTACACCCTGGACAGGTCGCCAGTCCATCACAAGCTAAAACAGAGAGACAAGTCTTGAGCCACCCCTCATTTCTTTATGTTTTGCTAGGAAAATGTGAAATGGGTGCAGTGATTTATTGAAATGTGGGAAACATAAGTGGAAATACAGTATATAAGGTAAAACCAAATTAAAACTCTAAAGCTTGAAAGTCAATATTTGGTGTTAGGGCTGGGCGATACGGACCAAAAGCGTGAAGTTGTGCAGCGACAAATGCAGTGAAACAGCAGTAGAAAACTTTACTTTGAGACGGCAGAGTCACGCCCTTCTGCCGCTTTTGTCATGCGTTCTTGGTTCCAGACCAGCTAGTTTGCAGGGCCGGAGGTGAACCAGTTTTTCGGCTGAGCACCGAGTGCTTGTGCGGTGGAAATATCGCCGAATGGTTCAAATTCTGACACCGGAACCCTGTCGGTGGAAAAGCGACCAAATTGGGAGACGAGGAAGGTGAACTGGTGGCGCTACAAGTATGATTGTAACGCGACCTAGACTATACCGATATAAACGATATTGTATCGCGTATGAAAATATATCGATTTTTTTTTTAACTCCATATATTGCCCAGCCCTATTTGGTATGATGAGCACAGCTTGAACGCTGTTATGCAAGCTTTATTGTTATATCTTTAAATAGTCCTCAGGAATAATTCTTCAGGGATACTTAAGGAAATTCAAAGCTCTTCTTTGAATGTTGGCTTCCTTTTGCTCCATTCTCTATAAAGATGATCCCACACTGCTTCAATGATGCTGAGGTTTGCGGTCTGGGGAGGCCACTCCTTTTTTATATCCAGGTATGCCTTTACTGTATTAGCAGTGTGTTTGGGATCATTGTCATGCTGAAAAATGAAACTCTTGCCAATCGCATGCTTTCCAGATTTTATTGCATGTTGGATCAAAATCAGGTGGTACTTTTCTGCATTCATGATTCCATCAGTTTTGACAAGAGTGCCAACAGTACTTACTGAAATGCAGCCCCAAACCATGACAGAGCCTCCACAATATTTTACAGATGGCTGCAGACACTCACTGTTGTACCTCTTTCCTGACTTCTGTACATACCGATGATGATTTAACCAAAATTTGGCTTCATTACTCCATCACACCTGTTGCCACTGATTTTCAGTCCAGTTCTTGTGTAAAGAGGCATACCTAAGCCTTTTCTCCCTGTTTCCCTTCCCTAAGAATGGCTTCTTAACAGCCACCCTTCCACTGAGACCATTTCTGATGAGGCTTCCTGTAGACAACACTGGTTCATTCCATAAGTTTGGTGCCTTTTTTATGCTTGAATGATTCATAGGTCAGTGTTAAGTGGCTTAATAAACAAACAAACAAAAAAAAAAGACTTTTGCACAGTACTGTAGCAGTAATATGACTAATTATTAACAAATAAAAATATTTGACTTTAAATATTTTACTTGGCTCACGTAAAAGGCTAATAAGATACAACCAAGGTGAAGTTCAATATCTAAGATGCCCTGATGCTCATCTTAGTTGGCCCACCAGGCTGTCACTTTGATCTGTGGTTTCTGCCATGGATCCAAGTGATGAGTTCTTTTGTCTGACCAACAGTTCAAAATTAAAAGCAATTCACTTTACTGCCATGTGGGCCAAAGAAAACCACCAAAAACTTTTATAGGCATTGTTGAACTACTGAATACTTAGCTCCTAGTTATGAAATATTTACAAAAGCCATAAATATAATACCTAATGCTGACATTGTTCAATTTTAAGTCAAAATTTAAGGGTTTTAAAAAGGTTTTGAAATGCATTAATTTTTATTTTAAAAATGAAGGAACCCTGTTATGACTCTACTTCAGTGCTCTGCAAGATGCTGTTATTTTTTTGCCACTTTAGAGCGCATAAAATCAGATTAATGGTGTTCTCATAGCTGTAACTAGCATTATTCAGAATTTCAGTCAAGGTTAAAAGCATTAATTTTAAACTACAGAAAATCATGATGTCTGAAATCTTCAGCATGAACTTCCTGCTTGCCTCATGGATCTGCTTCAAAACAGTCTTCAGAGTTGTGTCCTTTGACCTGAAAAACTGCAGCTGGCACACTCTGCTCCTGACATTTTAATACTTGTGTTTGCACAACATGGTTCAGCCCTTAACTTTTCACAAACCTTTTTAATCCGTGTGTGAGCCGGTGCTACTGTTGGATTCATAATATTCCAGAGTATTTATTTAGCTTAAGCCCTCGCTTTTTAAACTGGGGCATCTTTATGCAGATGCCAGATCTTAGTGATTCTGATTTGGACAGGCCGAAATAAAACAGCTAATCAGACACACCCCTTAAAGAAAATTCTCTTTCACAGGTGAGGACCGTCTGTCGCAACCGGTAGATGGCGTCCTGAGCTTTGAAACTTTTGCACACATCCACGTTATTCAGTTTTGTTCGTTTATTTCTGATGCCCCATATGTCTCTTTTAAACACAGTGGGAAATTGGACTATCACAAGAATCCAAATGCAACATTTCTCACATACAGAATGCGTACAGGATGTGTGTTCAAGCAATAAATGATGTACAGTAGTGTGTGTGCCATTTCGCCTTTAAAGAATAAATGACCTTTTGTAGACCATTTGTAACTGTAAATAAAAGCAAGCCGAGAATGCGGAAAATGGCAAGATCCTTCTGTTTTCTGAAATAAAAATGAGCCAAAGCACCAACTACCATGGGTAATTATGTGCTCTGAAATGGTCTTCCAAGTCCGTCCTGGCTTTGGGGGTTGGAAATTTTAACAACAGCACCATCGCGCAGCTTAATCAACTTTCCATATCCTCCCGAGAACCGAGAGAAAGGTAACTTTTAGTTTTAACTTTTTTGTGTGTGTGACCACTACAGAGGAGAAAACGGCTCAGGAGGATAAATGTGGTTAATTCATTTTTGGCTTGTGTATTAATCGCCTCAGTGATGAAGACGGACCTCAGTGTGAGGTGGGGACTGACGGGTTTGTTGCTGCGCAGCTCTCAGGTCAGCTGATCGCAGCTCAGCCACCACATATGTGAGTGAGCGTGTTGAATCGTGCGTGTTGACAGCGGCACTAAAGCTGCAGGGCAGGTACCGTACACGACCAGATGCAGCCTGACGCGCACTCATAGCGCAGGAATGAATGGACCCACTGCGTGGTTTGTTTCTGGAAGTGTCTGAAGGCGCCAAGCTGTGAGATTATTGGATATTACTGAAACCACTTTATTTAGTGTCTGGTTGAAACCAGATTACACGTCCCTGCTTCAGAAAAAATAAGGCCTATATATGATGAAGTTTAAGCCCAACCAGACCAGGACGTACGACGTCGAAGGGTTCAAGAGGAGAGCAGCGTGTCTATGTTTCAGGAACGAAACCGAGGACGAGGTAAGCTGTGAAGTTAAACCATTTGCAGGAGGAGAGGTCTTTTATTAACAAGTCCTATTTGTTACACAGTCCCAAATTAACTGCTCTGCGTGACTGTACTGCAGCCTGCTTTATTGCGCATTTAACTCAGGCTGAGTGTCCGTTTGTGGAAGCGCGTTCACGGGGTTCGTCCTTAATTGAGGTGTTGGGCAGAGGTAAAGGTTGAAGGGGCCAAATATTTAACCTGTTAAAGCGCAGGGTGTGTGTGTTTGGGTGAAGCTGTCACTCAGCAAATCATCATTTTTCGTTTCCTATCCAAAGAGGAAATCCAGATTATTCATAATTAAAGTTATCCCCATTATCTCCAAAGCAGTGTAGTCTGTGTATACATTTCACAACAATCAGCCTCTAAATACCTTCTCTCATAATGACATACAGCACCTAAATCCACTGAAGAGGCAGTTTGTTTTCTAACCTGAACAGTAATCAGCTGATGTGGTTCTAGAAAGCACGTTACTGTGATCATCTACTTTTGCTGAGATACTTATATGTAATCAGTCATCTATCATGCACACATTTCAAAGACGCGGCTGAAAACTGATGTAATATACAGTATATGTAGATTGTTATATATCTTGTATGTATTTTATTAAACATATTAACTTATTAAACATAATAAGAGCAGCCATTGGCTGAAACACAAAATATTATAACATTTCAGTTGAAGAATCATTAGTTGAGATGATAACATTTTAAGTTTATTAATATTATTGTAGTTTTACACTGGATCTAAATGTGTCTGCCTAGTGACGCACACTAGCTCTGGACCACATGTGATAGGATGAGGAGAGGGTTGAGTGGCTGTTACAGTGTGCTAAACTCCAAGTGACCCATCAGCTGCAATTTATAGAAACAAGGTGCAGCCACTTGCTGTCCCCTGACAGATTTGCTTTCCTGCTCCTTGTGCCTGTGCCCCTTCACCCTTTCTCACTGCTGCTTACATCATGGGCTCTCTGCTGGTCATCTGTCACATATATGCTGATATATGTTAAGTCCCTTTAGTTATTATGTCACTGGAGCGTGATGACATGCTTTCATGTTAGAGGTCAGATGATCTTGTCCTTTGTTCTTGGTGTCTTTGCTTTTTATTTCATGTGTCACACTTAATGCAAGTCTGGTTTAGAGTCACTGGCTTAAGACTTTGGCAGGACTCCAGTATAACAGAAACAGGTCTTCATAAAGTGCTTTAGACTAAAAGCCAGATTTAACTAATATCTACATTATTTTAAGCAGTCTGTACCTTCTACCGCAACTGGGCGCTAGACCAAAAATGTGCAGACAAGCTGGAACAGATTATTCAATGGTCTTTCTGGGCACAGGCCCAGGGACCCTGCAAGGTTGAAGGCCCATCCAAGAGGGCAAGAAACAAAATGTATTTAACAATTGTCTTCTCAAAATTTTGAATTTAAACCATATTGTTTATAGTAGACTGGTGTATAAAAGCGAGTAAGTAACAGCACGTGGCATCCTTATTTTACCGTACCAGTTTTTGGGGGACAAATAAGAAAGGGACAGAAGAACTCTGATGTATGGTTTCACAAGCTATTGATCAAAGTTTGTTTTTTTCAGTTGACAAGTAAAAGGAAAAACCTGAATATAGGAGGGAGTTTGGGGCTGGTTTGGATTCAGTTGTCTCCTTAGAGGGAAGACCCCTACAAATCAATCCAAAGTTGTCATGTTCTTCATCAATATCCTGATGGAAGTGGTCTCTTCCAGGATCACAATCCAGTATGAGAATGTTTTTAAGTTTGAAAATTACATGAATCATCTCCTCTGGCCTTCAATCATCAGATCTAAACCTTATTGAACTCCTGTGAGAGAGTGCCTTCTACTGCCATTTATTTTCTTTAACCACTTACTAGATCCAGGGTCACAGGAGCAACTGAGCCTTTCCCAGCTTTCACTGGGCGAGAGCTGGGGTACATCCTGGACAGGGAAGCAGAAGGCCACACACTTTTACATCCCCAGCTTCCTCAAATTTAGAATCACCACGTCACCTATAATGCATGTCTTTGGACTTTGGGAGGTAGCTGGAGAGAACCCACACATGCACAGTACAACATCATACTACACAGATAAAGGCCCAAGCTGACCAAGAGGTTCAAATACAGTGCTAACCACTACACCACCTTGCCTCCATCATCAGAAAAACAAGAGGAATGTCTTTTGGAGGAATGAGTTTTTAGTGCTCCAGCAGAGCAGAGAAGCTGTTCTAGTAGCACATATTGGCCCAACACCTTGCTAAGTCTACCGATGCATGGATATACTGGCCAAACATCAGTATATATCAAGCGTCAACTAAGATGACATTTACTGATGTCATACCAATGTCTTGTTTCATAACTAAATTTTCGACTCAGGCATGATGAAGGGCTGAAAGTCTTTTCGCAATGAAAAAAGTATCAATAATGACTGTTGATCTTATTATTTTAAACAGTGACATCAGAATTTTACAGTCAGTGCACCCCCTAATTAAGAGACTTTGTTGGTATTTGCTTTCATTTGTTACATTCTTGAGGCACACGTGGCTTTTTAGCATTGTGAAATGCATTAACACATCTATCAGAAGATATTGTTTGGTTGGATTGGGATCAGATTGCAAAGCCACAGTTGATCTGTCCACTCCAAACTCTTCCTCACGTTCCCCGATTTGTTTGGTGCCTGTTGGGGTCATTAACCTCCTCTGCTAAGCTCTTTGTTTTGATACAGAGAGGTAACTGCTGATCTGGTGGTTTTTGAAAAGCCTGTTGTCTGTGTGTGAGTAGCTGTGTCCGTACAAGTGCCTACGTGCTTCACACGGCGTTTGTGTGAAATTGCGCATGCATGTGTACGTTGTGTGGATTTGTGTCAGGGAGACAGCTTGCAGTATTTCTACAGTCCGCTGGGCCCTGCACGGATTAGTTTAATGGGCATGAGATGTGCGACTTGGAATACAGAACCACCTAAAATAATTGTCCCTCTCTTTATGGCTTAATGTGAGTAGCCATAAAAGTCAGAAGCCCTGTTTTAATACATTGACGGTAAAGCTGGGTGGCATACCAGTTGTTGTCTTGTTTTGTTTTTTGTTTTTGAACAAGATATGAGGAGACAATGCCATGGCTTACTGAATGTGGTCATACAATGTGAAGTTTCACTCATCACTGCAATTTCTGAGCAACTGAGATCATCTTTGATGGTAGTGAAGGTGTTATCATTAGAGCTCTTCACAAAGTTGCCCTGCTTCAATTATCGAGTGTCAGCAGTGGCATTTTACCGGTGGGACAGCTGTGTTTAATCTGCAAAGAGCTGATTTGGGTGGTGTTTTTAACCCATGTGAGAGTTAGTTATTGCTGGAGGATAAGTTGGCTGTCCATGTAAGGGATTCAGAAAGCAGTCCTACATGAACTTAATGTGGGTCAGTGATGCCGGATTGGGTTTAAGGTCAAATGACTGCATCATCAAAACGCCAAACTGCATTGGCTTGATGGCAGTTAAAAATAGTGTACGACTTTAGGATGATTCTGTGGGTTAGAACGTTGATTTGTCCAACGTTTTGTTAAGTTATAGTTGTATTTCCTCAAATACATTGTGATCAAAGATAATGTTGTTTGACAGTGTAATACTAGAAAATCTAAAGTTGGCTGTACTGTAAATATACTGTAGATTCAAAATGATCCTTCATTAACAGCACTGACAACTAAAAACAAGCTGATATGTGAATCATTACATTGGTTATTCTCATTCACCTATTTTAATTATGTGCCAAAGAGTGTGACATGCAGAGCAGCACAATCTGCACGGTGCTCATGTTGCATTAAGTAAATGAAGAGAGTGACCGGAATGATATGTGAGATGTTCAATATGTGTCTGCTGAATGACATGCACTTTGCTTGTCCGCCAAGCGTCCATGCTGATGGACTCTGAACTTGGGCATGTTGTTGCCTTGCTTTCTGCACCCCAAACTCGGTAGCAGAGGCCTGACAGAGGGCTCTCTCTCCTTTGTAGGTGCTATTGGTGAGCAGCAGTCGGCATCCAGACCAGTGGATCGTGCCAGGAGGGGGAATGGAGCCTGATGAGGAGCCCTGTGGAGCTGCCGTCAGAGAGGTGTATGAAGAGGTGAGGCAATTGTTCTTTAAAGTCTATAGTTTGGATACATTGTTTGGTAATGCCTAGCATTTATACAGTACTGTGCAAAGTTTTGAGCAACCCCTCATTTTTTCTTTATATTTTGCTAAGAAAATGGAAACAATGTGCAGTGATTTATTGAAACATGTGCGAACATACATGGAAATATGTGTCCTTCTTGAAGGACATTCAAAGCTCTTCTTTGGGTTTGGCTGCCTTTTTGCTCTATTTTCTTTCAAGATGTTCCCACACTGTTTCATTATTGTTAAGGTCCAGGCTCTGGGGAAGCCACTCTGTTTTTTTCTGTCCAGCTATGCTTTTACTACATTGGCAGTGTGTTTGGGATCATTGTCATGCTGAAAAATGAAGCCGTTGCCAACCAGATGCTTTCCAGATGGTATTGCATGGTGGATCAACACCACTGGATGAAACGCAGCCCCAAACCATGACAGAACCTCCACTGTGTTTTACAGATGTCTGTAGACACACACTGTTGTACCTCTCTCCTGATTTCTCCTGTAAATATTGATGATGATTTGAACCAAAAATTCCACATTTGGACACTCCATAAGGCCTGTTTCCACTGATTTTCAGTCCAGTTGTTGTGTAATTTGACATACCTCAGCCTTGTCCAGTTTCCCAATATTTTTCAAGCAGACACTGTGCACCATGCTAATATGCCAAGTTTAAAAATACCATTTTATGTCTGTCATCTTTAATAGATTCAGCTAAAGAAATGGGAACTAATGTGTTTTTTGTGAAATGCTGCTCGTAACAAAGTACCTAAAGCAGGGGTGGCCAACTCCAGGCCTCGAGAGCCGGTGTCCTGCAGGTTTTAGATGTGTTCCTGATCCAACACACCTGAATCACATATAGAAGTCATTAGCAGGACTCTGGAGAACTTGATTGCATACTGAGGAGGTAATTCAGCCATTTCATTCAGGTGTGTTGGATCAGGGACACATCTAAAACCTGCAGCACACTGGCTCTCGAGGCCTGGAGTTGGCCACCCCTGACCTAAAGGTACTGTTTAAAATTGGTTCTTTGCTAAGCTGTTTGTTATAAGTAGACACAACACTGGTTCATCCCTTGAGTTAGGTGCCTTCTATGCATCCATTTTCCTCCGCTTATCCTTTTTGGGTCGGGGGTGCTGGAGGCTATCCCAGCTGTCATTCCTCTGAAAATGGTCAGGTACAAAGACTGGACTGAAAATGAGTGAAAAAGTCCAAAGTCCAAATTAAAATTTGAAAGACCTTCAGAAAGTCTGGAGAACTATTGTTCAAGACCATTTTAAAAATCACAAGAAAGTCTGGCTTCTTGGAAGCAAACTATAAAGAAATGAGGGGTGACTTTTACACATAACTGTTCTATCTTTATTAATTTTGGAAATGGCTTAAAGTTGTCATAATGCTAAACAATAATGAGGATAAAGAACTTTCTCTCAGCATCATATTCTGATAATTTATGGTCCATTTTATGCTTTTTAATAGGTTCAGAGCATAAACGCATTAAACTGAAAGTGAATACAGCAAATCTTTGTCAGAAGTGTCATCACTGTTCACAGTATAAGGTCCTCCTGCTGTTTTACCAGCCAAAATTCCAGATCAGAGATAGAAATATGTGGTGCTGATGCATATCGTGCTTATCGTGCTGTGGTGTAGGAAAGGAGGTTGCTGGTGGTTGGCCAGAGCATTTACAGAGAAGTGAGCTGTGAACTTCTGCCATGGATAGTAGTGTGCTGACAGCTTTGAAGTATGGCAATGACATTTGGGAAGGGGGTCCAGCTGCCCACATCCTGTGCCTCCCGTGTACCAGTACATAGACAAGACATAAATCTAACAATTTAAATTGGATCAAGCCACATTTATGACATTTTTATTTGTGCAAACAATTGTAAAGCTCATTAGGTCACTGTGTGTATTTAAGTGTGTATTTCCAAAGAAGTCTGGGTAACTTTTACAGTAATGTTAAGCCCCTTATCTCATCTTTCTGTCATTCAGACTATGTTTATGTCTTACTTTGAATTATATATGACTCAAGTCCATATGATCTCATTGCACTGTAGCTCAATGAGCACTCAGTGTGGAAAGGACACTTTCATCAGTATCTGAATATTAAACCATGGCAGAGATGATGACATATGGACACAGACCTATAACAGTATTGTAGTATAACTCTGGTTTCTTTATATGTGCAGGCTGGTGTAAAGGGAAAGCTTGGCAGACTACTTGGAATTTTTGAGGTATGCCATAAAAAATGTAAATTTATTCTCATGTCACAATTTACAGTGCTTTATAAAAGCATCCCACTACCACATCTAATGTTTTTGTATGTCTCAGTGAACAGAGCATCAATTTATTTAGTTCGTGTAGTGTCTGTGAAAGAAACGGTGCAGCTAATTGCAGGTTTTGGCTTTTTTTTTTAAATAAAGGCTTTGCCTATGTTGTGTTGGTGGTTTATCAGAAGCATAAAGTCATTTTCTCCTTATCTAAACCTTTGCAGCACAATCAAGACAGAAAGCACAGGACTTATGTCTACACCCTCATAGTGACAGAGACACTGGAAGACTGGGAGGACTCTGTCAACATTGGTATGCCTCTGTGTCCTTCTTTGTCTTATCTGTTGTACCTTATTCAGCATCCAGTGTTCACAAAATGAAATCCTGATGGGAAAAAAGTGAAAAATGTTCCTGTGGTAGCAAGATGTTTGAGAGTTTTCTTGCACGCAGTGCCCAATTTCAAATCCTTTCACTGCATTTCAAATCTGCAAAGGTTTTTTATGGGCACGCCTCCAATGTGGGTGAAATTTGTGTGAACTCTTAGTAGAGGCATGCTTTTTGAGAGCCTGTGAAATGCTTAGGTTCACAAATATTTAATTTGCATAAATCTGAAAGGGATTAAAAGTCCTATATGAGTCCACAAATGGCACGCATAAAATGACTCCAAAAGCAGAATGAGGTTGGAGAAAAAAGGCACAAAAAAAAACAAAACAAAAAAAATAAAAACAAAATGAGGGGAAAAAAAATTCCACCATAACAGCTTCATTGATTAATTAAAACAAAATCTTTAACAGAATAATTAGAGCTTGTCAACATGTCTGGTCATGTGTCTGTCATATGGAAAACACAACTAACAGACTCACGACTGGAGTAGCAGTTTCCTAAAGTATGTCTTTTACAATGCTCATATTGTCTTTCTGCCTCTTCCTTTGATGGTCAGCCAGAACGAGACAAACTAAAATGACTCACAACTGTCTTAATAATTTTTCACAGGGCAGTTCAACATTGCATTTAGCTGTAGAGATTTATTATTTATTTAGAAATTTAGTCTCAAATGTAAACAAACCCGCGTACATGGATAGATGAATAAACACTCACCGGTCACTATATTAAGTAAATCTGTTCAACTGCTCATTAACACAGATATCTACTCAGCCAGTTACGTGGCAGCAACTTGGTGCATTTAGGGATGCAAACATGGTTAAGACCAGAGACAAGAGATTAATTAAACTCTTGACTCTGGTCAAGACAACCTGCTGAAGTTAAAGCTGAGCATCAGAATAGGGAAGAAAGGTGATTTAAGTGGCTTTGAACATTGCATGATATTTGGATGGATGGGCTGGTCTGAGTATTGGTTTACAGAAAATGGTCTGACAAAGAGAAATATTGAGTGAGCAGCAGTTCTCTACATGAAAGTCCCTTGTTGAAGCCAGAGGTCAGGGGAGAATGGCCAGACTACTTTGAGCTGATAGGAAGGCAACAGCAACAAAAACAAGTTAACATGAACTGTTTTTCTAAGGCACCTCAAACTACAGAACTAAAGTAAATTAAAGCATGTCTCTTTGGAGATGTCGAGTAAACCAACAAGTTTTCTGTTTACACTCTAATTGAATATACTTCAAACACATTGGTGGAATTATCCTCAAAGTGAAAAGGCAGAAAGTAAAGATGAAACCAATGACTTCAATCATCACCTTTTAAGCAAAGTAACTGAGAAAGGCACGCACGCACACATGGCAAATACGTAATGGGCAATGAAAATTAGTTGCAGGCCTACAATGCATATTTCTTCCCCCCTTTGCCAATAAAATGTCTGAAGCTTCATGTAATGTGGATTATGTTCAGATATGTTTTCAAGGTTGTTTCAGTGCCTGATATTTTAAAATCAAATACTTTTCCAGGGATTGAGTAACTCTTCAACTATTTCTAACTGAACTGGAAAATGTGGTTGTGATCGTTTACTCCCTTCACCCACAGAACTAGAGTTCAGCCTGTTCATAAGGGGGAGGAGTGTTTGCTGTGCCCAGTTGTTTTCCAGTTATCATTACTCACCACTGCCCCCCTCCTTACTTGTCCTCTTTTGCCCTACATGAGGGCTGCAAGTGAACAGAAAAGCTTTGGCACTACAGGTTGAATTGACCCCCCCCCCCAAAAAAAAAGCTGGTAGTGGTGGTGCCAACATGAAGTGAGTGAATCCTCCTCACAACAGGCTCCATTTATCACAGGGCATGTCAAATTCCTTTAGCAAAATGCTGGAATTGAATGGGAGGAGACGAATTTGAATAAAGTATAAATAACTTTCAGCTGTCGCTTTACCAGACAGATCATTTTTATGGAAGATGCTTTTTTTAGGAAGGGTTTAGGGCTGGGCAGCATGGTGGCGCGGCGGTTAGCACTGTTGCCTCATAGCAAGAAGGTTTTGAATCCATCACTAGGACCTTTCTGAGAGGAGTTTGCATGTTCTCCTTGTACACTTGTTTCCTCCCACAGTCCAAAGACATGCAGTTAGTGGGGTTAGGTTAATTCTAAATTGGCTGTGAGTGTGAATGGTTGTCTGTCTATCTCTCTGTGTTAGCCCTGAGACAGGCTGGCAACCTGCCTCTCGTCCTATGACAGCTGGGATAGGCTCCAGCCTCCCCCGTGGCCCTGAAAAGTATAAGCGGGAGAGAATGGATTAATGGGTTTCGAGCTGAATGAAGTATGACAGTTTCCAGATAGATTTCTGTGTTGGCACTTACACAGTTTTCTGGATGCACCTTGCTGAACAGTTTTGCTAGCCTGTGGCTTTGTTCTAAAGTCCTCAAGAAGCAAGTTCTACCACTCAGCAGCCATCTTTAAATGCTTCTGGACAGCTGTTTTGAGGTGTAATCTAAATTAACTTTAATTTCAACAGTCATCGGGCCAAAAAACAAACAAAACAGCTTGTATAGAATTGCCAATCAAATAAATCTGAAAGTTATACTTCTGTTGCTGTCTTTGCTGTTGTGAAATTGACAACTTTTTCAAATGTCATGCCTTTCTTATAACCTCTCTGTCCACCCTTTTGTCCAAATATGGTCACTTTGGGTGCAGTCTATGCTTCTTCCATTTTTAGTCTTGCCAGTTTTGTGCACCACCTGACACTAATCATCCGGGGGGGGGGTTGATTGCTTCTGCATGAACTCTGCTTTTCCTTAATCTTTGCTGCTGTTTGTTCATAGTAAGTTCGCCTTGTTTGTATTTTGGACACTTTGCCTTTTCCTGTTTTCTTCCTTGTGCCTTTTTTTGGATTTGTTTGTCACGCTGATTTCCTGAGTCTGACCCATGGTGCTCAAATTAAGAGCTGCATTATGGGCTCTATCATTTTTCTGATTTGCTCCTCCTCTTCTCTGCTGTCCAAATCATTATCACTACATCATGTTGACGGATATCTTAATTCCTAAAATGCATCTGGAGGAAAGAGGAGGAGCTATAACTAAGGATTCACAGGTGTGTCCCTTGCAGAAGCCCTTTTACCTATGAAGCCTGAAAAAGCTGCACCACACCACTGCTGCAATATATCCAATTAACATGATCAACTGTGATGAAACTTTCCATCTTTGTGCAAGTGTGTGTTTTTAAAAATGTATAACATTAGCCTTTTAATATGTGTTGTGAAATCATAATCATAAAATACAGCTGTAGGCTGTAACAGAACAACTGCTTTAAAATAACGGTTGTGAAATAAAGATGTCTCATTTTGTTAACAGGCTGTTGCCTCAACTCCTCTCTCCTCGTCTTTCTTCCTCTCCTCCTGTGGTCACATTTCTGGTGGGAGGGACTAAGATGCGAATAGAGGAGGTGAGGAAAGGAATCAAGGATGTGCAAACTGAGAAATAGGAAGAAGGGATGGACATGCATTTTATTTCCTGTGACCTAATGCTTGAAATGTTGCAATCATACACTAAGAAATTTTTTTTTCTGCATCCTTGGTTAGGGTACCTCAATCAAGATTTTACACTTATTTTTAAGAATATTTATCAGTATATCACCAGTTATGTATCCATGAGTAGGATGGAGAGGTTTTGGACTGATTTCCCATACACTGTATTGAAGTATCATTCAGCGCAACATTGAACCTCTACTTGTTGCATAGTGTGAGCCATATGCAAACTTGTCCTTTGTTGAATCTTTTCACAGGAAGGAAGAGGAAGTGGTTCAAGGTCGATGAAGCCATCAGGGTGCTGCAGAGCCACAAGCCTGTCCATGCAGAGTACCTACGCAGACTCGAGGGCACCTGTAATCCCACCTGCACTCCTGTGTGTGACCCAGCACACAGCAATGCCCTGAGCTCCCGCATGACTGCCGACGATGCCCCTCGCTATGTCGTTTGCTCCACACACTGCTCAGACCTAGTCAGCAGATAGGAATGGTAAAAGCAGAGGCCAGGTCTTCTGAGAGCAAAAGTGTATTTGACAAAGATTTTCTTAGTATTACCAGCGCAGCCTCTTATGTACAGTATGAACTTCTCAAGACTGATTTGAAGTGGCACTGAAAATGTTTTTCAAATGTATTTAAAACTTTTTTTTAATGTATTTTTTAAAATCCCTGTGAAGCATTTCCTTTTCAACTTTAGGCAGATTGCAGTGCACTGATTATGCAATATAAAGGCCTATTTAGTCTTAGATGTTGTATATTTGACTGGCGGTGCACACAGCGTGCTGTTGATTTCCTGGAGGCAGTACGGGGAAGTGTTGGCTCCTGGAGGAAGCCTTATTCTCACAGTGACTTAGTGCCAAACAATGTGCCTCTGCAAGATGTTTGAAAAGTAGTAGCTACAACTCTGTGGTAGTACTTTACAAACTGTTTCTTCGGGGATTAAAAATCTGTCACAACTTGTGAGGAATTTTGCTGAAAGCGATGCGGTAAAGTCTACTCAGATGCAACAAGTGTGGACAGCATTGTTATTGCTTCCTTGAAAGCACACACAGTATCATCTCTAAGCACTAATAAAACTGAACACTGTAATAAAGATTGCGGGGATATCTGCACACACTGAGATGAAGCCTTAAATCATGTGTATATATATATATTTGAATGCTGTCAGTGTGACTGAAAGTGAACAAATCAGAAATCAGTTTTTATGCAGTGAACTCAATCAAATGAGAAATGGCACATATCCTCATAAAAACTATACTCTGATGTGTTAAGCAGATGTTTTATATATCTGCAGAGATGCCTTAGAAGAGTCCGGCAAATGCTGCATCAAGTCTCCCATTAAACTAAGTGCCTTCACAAACACAAAGTAAATGAACAGAGCAAAGCAAGCCTTATAGATGCTGCCAAAACATGCCAGCTTTTTGGAAGCTTGGCTCGATAGGATATTAAATAAAATGTGTGTGTGTTTTTTTTTATGACTGATGGTCCATGTTTTGTTGGGAAATACACCACATCATAATAGACCGAAAAGTACGACAGGAATTATGGTCATCTGATTCTACTGCTTTAAACTTTAATCCATTTCATTCAGTTTCTTCACAAGTTTAAAAAAAAGTTTTTAATTTTTTAATTGTACACCTTTAGGCTGCTTCTTCAGAACATGATAATAAAAAATAGATTTTAAAAAAAACGTTTAATTTTTTTCAGTTTTCTGTGTGATTAAGATTAGTTTTGGGCTTATTGTTTGGACTGTACCATTAGTACCCGTAGTGCAGACTAATCCCCCTGGCGGTAATGGTACCGTGCAACCACAAGCACAAGGCACAGAAATGGAAAGTTGAATTAAGCAGATAAAGAAAAAACAATCTGAAACAAAACCCCAAAAGCGCACAGTTAAAAATCAAACTGAGAGACAATCATTTATTTGTGGAAAAGTGAACTGTGGATTAATGAAATCTGTTTCTTTATTATTTTGATGGTGCTAACTGAATCACTGCAAAGCGTTGAATTATGTAGGCAACCCCTTTAATACCTCAAAAAAAAAATCAAGATAAGGTGATAATTTCACTTCCTCTGCAAATACTGGCAGGAAATCTCACCTAAAATCTTTCCTCTTTGTGCATATGTGACTGGAATATTCTATTGTGTGTGAAATATTTAAATAAACAACGTTTCCGGATAATTGCTGTTGTTAGTTTTTATTCAGGGCACCAGAGCATGACGGCGCTTGTGTATAATCCTGAATATCACCAGGTTGTGTATTCTCCTGCTGAGCCATTCTCTCGACGACCCGCCCATCCGCCGCTGCTGTTGCTTGAGTCCAGTCAGGTGTTCGCTGTTCGCAGACGTAAACTTGGCGTTTTGAAAACGGACAGGATTTCTTGACGGGACGCAACACAATCGAGACCATGCTCAGACGGATACTACAAATGGTAAGCTAATGGGGCAACAAAGCCATCATCAGGATCGCTTTTTGTTTGGTCAACAGGAGCCGTTTTCCTCAGAAGACACAGGCCTATCCATGTCTGGCTTCGTTGTGGGGGGCGCATGTTTTGAAATAAAATGTAGTGCTGATGGGCGGGGCTTTCCTTTTAGCTAATGGGATCTCCTCGGCTGAAAAAGTTCCTGCGGGTCGGAGTGAATATATCGAACGCTCCTCGTGTTGGGTTGACACGGCTAACTATTAAATGCTAACTTGAATAAAATGAGCATGTTACAGTGAACGGGAGTGAAACTAGTCCCTGAGGATTGTAATGTAGTTAAGTTTTACATCTCTAAAGGGTTAGTCCATTAAGGTACAGTTTTATCAGCTAACATGTTTAGTCACTGAAGCAGTTTCTATTCATACTTTCCGTTAGCTAGCTATGTTACAGGAGTAGGTTAATTCATCGTCTGGTCGTCACATGCTAATGCTGACGTTAGCTACCGACTAGTGTAGGGATGTGTTGTCAGCTGGCTGGCCGTAACGTAGAAACACGTGTTTTAACCAAGTAAACATCCCAGTGTTAATGCTGACATGGTTAATTAAACTGCCCACTTGTCCTTAAAGTTAATAGTGGCAGTAAATGAGCAGAGGTCAGCTACTCAGCTAGCTCCTTAGAAGACTACATTTACCACAAGGCAACGCTCCCCGCATTAATTTATATACATTAAATGCACATCCTGATTTTAAAAAAAAAAGGGAAATATTTTCCCATTCAGCTTTTATGTAGGTCGGGGCTTGTCGGACGATTTTTAAAATAATTATTAGTGTTGCTCCGTCTTATTTGTAGCTCTGTAATCATTAACAGTAAAGCTGTAAGGAGCAGAGGCAGTGAAGGCAGACGAGTTAAAAACCTGGGGTCAACCATCCAAAACAACAACAAGTGAACAAGAAAGGTTAAGAAGAAAGTACTGGCGGAGTGTGGTGGGTGGAGACATTTGTGACAGAACTGCAAGAGTGAAAGGAAAAGTTTACAAGATGGTGGTGAGATCTGCTTTGATGTATAGTTTATAGGCAGAGCTGGAGGTGGCCGAGTTGAAGATGTTAAGATTTTTATTGGGAGTGACCAGAATAAATGAAGTTAGAAATTAGTGTATCAAAGGGACAACTCAGGTTGAGCAGTTTGGAGACAAGTTAGAGAGGTAAGGCTGAAATGATTTGGATATGTGCAGATGAGGGATAGTGGATATATTGGACAAAGGATGTAGAATTTGGAGCTGGCAGGCAGGAAGAGAAGACCATGGAAAAAAATTCATGGATGTAGTGAACAAGGACATGCAGAAGGTTGGTGTGGCAGAGGAGGATGCTAGGGATAGGGTGAGATGGAGGCAGATGATCCACTGTGGCGACCTTTAAAGGGAGCAGTTGAAAGAAGTACCATCAAAACCTTGTTGCTATTATTCTGGCTTAAGGGAGACATACTCTGTTTAGAGATGGCTTATAGTTTGCATCTCACCCTTTTATATGAAAAAAAGTTGTTTTTGAACCACTGATTTATACTGTGATCAGACACTTGAGTCATTTTATGGGTCCAAATGCTTATCAGGGTGTAACTACAAGATACTGATTGTGTTTCATTTTATTACTTTGGCATGTCATGGCTACGATCCCACCTTTGACCATTATGAGGTTCAACAGGTTTTAAAGTCTGTTTTAAAGTGCAGTAAGAGAACAAATGTTAGACCTCCAGTCTATTTCTAAACAGTATAATAATAATCCTGTGGGCCTGTGGCAAACAACTTGAACTTTTGAACTAGGGTCAAAGGTTGTTCCATGATACAAACCTTCAGGTTTTTTTGGGTTTTTTTGGTCAGCCTTCAAACAAGCTCAACAATTTGCCTTTGCTGAATGCACAACTTGCACAAACACTCATTTTGACCTCTTTGATTCATACATACTGTCACCTGCCCAGATAAATCCTATTTGTCAAGGACAACCTGTGGCATACCTGCCTAATGTGTTTGTTTTTCAGGCCAATGAGCTAAACCCTTGCACATGTCCACATAATATTTGAAGGGCTACAATAATGCACACTTAAGCTTAAATCCTGTCCAGTTAATTATAGCACGGCATTTTAAAATTACATGTCTAATATTTAACAGGCACATTGACCTAGATTCTTGTGTTCAAATGCAAGGTCTTAACAGCTTGTTAGTCACTATCTTTGACTTTATGAAAAAAGTATTTCATGAAGTCAAAGAAAATTTGTAAAACATACACATGGTTGCTGACATGTAAAGTCAGGCCAAGGATGCAAGAAAATTACCTAGGCTGTGAAAATCCTTAAGATATGGTCACTTATTTAAAAAAAAAAGTTAAGTTATGCCATTGCTGCCCTCAAAACTGAATCTGTGATGGGGGCATAACCACACCAGCCTTACTGCTAAATATGGTGGTGGTAGTGTGTTGTTGTGTGAAATGCTGCTTTACAGGAAGCACTGACAGGGAAAAATCAATCCTGGAGACATTTTTACAGTTGCAAGGCAAAACTATTTTCTAGCCAGATTGAAAATTAAAGTCACAATTACACAGAAACGGTTTAAAAACAGCAATGTTGGATGGAGAATGTTGGACTTGATCAGGCTGAAGTGTCCTTTTGACATGGTGTTTGAGACTTTAGGTCCTCTAATATAATAATGTTTTAGTTGTCAGCTGAAACACTTTACATAGACAGGTATGTGCCTTTTTCAGATATTATTTACTACAGGTGTGTAAACATTTCAGATGAAGAGAAACGGGAGTCACCTCAGTCAAATTTTAAACCTTAAAACAAAAGGTATTAATACTTAGAACAAAATACATTTACAAAAATAGACTTTTAACTTTGTTACATTAAGATATTGGATGCAGAGTTTCAAAATAAAAGTCTTATTTTCTATTCTCCAGACTCCCGGGAAGGGAGGGTCCCAGAATGCAGAGTCAGAGCAGCCCAGCACAGATCTTAACCATGATCAGACATCTGAGGTAACGTTGACACTTTGCTTTTCTTAGCTAAGAACTTCTAGTTTTGTTTTGTTTTTTTGTTTTAACCTGCAGACCTGAAGCTGCTTTCTCTGATGACATGCTTCTGTATGCAGGGCTTCATCTGTCCTCAGTGCATGAAGTCTCACAACTCTGCAGAGGAGCTTTTCAAGCACTATGAGCTGTTCCATGATACCGGAGACCTCCCTGCCCATGTGGCCCCCACTAGGTGAGATTGTTATAAGTGTCTGATTCCAACAGTGAGACTGACCTCATTGCACATGTGACTGTATTTTATTTAGTGTATTCTTTGTAAACGTGGCTTTTCTGTCCCTTAGGGAAGACCTTACAATGCTGCGGCAGGAGGTCCAGGACCTGCACGCTTCTCTTAAGGTTTAGCGGTGTTTGAACTGTTGCTGTTAGCGAGAGTTGTAAATGATTATGCAGAGACTTGATTTTGGGGTCTGTTTTCTCCTGTTTAGGAGGAAAGATGGTTCTCTGGAGAGCTAAAAAAGGAATTAGACAAAGTCCAAGGACAGCTGAAGCAAGTAAATCCCTTAAGATTTTTTTAAACGTGTTATAGTGAAGAGGTGACTTTGTGAATATAAAACATGATGCTAATGCAGTGTTTCTCTCCTTCGCTCACAACCACAGAATGATGGGCAGATGAGCGCAGAGGATTCAGGTAGGGGACTTTCAAGTGCATGTCTAACTGGATAGCAGATCATCAGTCGCTAATATGTCATGCTGTTTTTCAGTCCTTGAAAAGAAGTTGAATGAAGCTGAGACAGAGAAGTTCAACATCAAACAGATGAAAGACTTGTTTGAGCAGAAAGCTGCACAGCTGGCCACAGAGATAGTAGGTTAGTGTTTTGCTGGGAAACTGGGAGGCCTGTGTCTGTGTGTCTGCATCATTTTACAAACTCAAGTACTCTTCTACTAAAGCACTGTTGTCCTCAATCCATTGGTTTTGTTCAGAAGTTCATGTTTCTTTTCAGGGTAAATCTGATACACTCAATGTAGTTGTTTTGATTTGAATGTCATTAAATTGTATGTTGTTTGTTTTTGTTTTGTTTTTTTCATTGTTGAATCTGACAGATTTGAAGTCCCGTTACGATGAAGAAAAAAGTCTCAGGGAGGCTGGTGACCAGAGGCTAGCCAAGCTGAATGAACAGCTGCAAGAAGCAAAGCAGGACAATGAGAGACTCCAAACAGAGCTGGTACAACAACGCACACTTAGTATCTGTTGTCATTTAATCTGTTCTCACTAGTAAATGTTTTCTTTAGAGTTTGACCTTAACAGTGAATTCAGTAGGACTCTGAGCTGTGTGTCTGAAGGATCAGCACAGACTCTATCCACATTTGACAAAGAAATGTAAAAACAAATGTAATCTTAAAAAATGTTTTATCAAATTATGCACACTGTCCTGTGCCATCTGGCCTGAACTAGTCCCAACTGTTCCAAGTGGTTTAAAGAAACTTCACCCAAAAGTGCAGTTAGGGCAATAAGTATTGCCAAACTAAATAACCAAACTAAGCATGTAAAAGATCTGGAGTTGATTTCAAGCGTTGATCTTAGATTTAGTAGCTTTTCACAGGAACTTTCAATATTTTGGTGCAAGTCAGGGAGGCCATAATTAAACTGAAAAACTAAAACATATAATGAAGTGGCCAAATCAACAATCTTGTACATTCTTGAAAGACCACAGAAGACAACTAAAGTGGATGATTGCAATTTCTTTTTCTTAGTTAAGAAAAACCCTTCACAACATCTAACCAAGTCAAAAACATTCTCGAGGAGGTAGGTATATCATTGTCAGAGTCTACAATCAAGAGACGCCTTCATGAATGTAAATACAGAGTGTTTACAACAAGGTGCAAATCACTGGTTACACTCAAGAACAGGAATACCACATTAGACTTCACTGTTCTGAAAAAATCTTTAGACAAATGAAACCAGATGAGAAGAGACAAGTATGGAGAATGATGAATACATCTCATGATCTGAAGCAAGACACATTGTCTGTCAAACATAGTGGACGCAGTGTTGTGGTATGTATGGCTGCCAGTGGAACCGGGTCACTAGTGTTTATTGATGATGTTGCTGATAGAAGTAGCAGGATGAATTGTGAAGTGTACAGGGCTATACTTTTTTCAGCCAAATGCTGCAAAACTGACCAGACACACAGTGTAGATGGATAATGACCCAAAGCATACTGCCAGAGCAACCCAAGAGTTTCTTAAGGCAAAGAAATGGGCTGTTCTTCAATCGCAAAGTCAGTGACCTTATCTCAGCCCGACAGAGCATGCTTTTCAGTTACTAAATACAAAACTGAAGGCAGAGCGATCCGCAAACAACTGAAGGTGGTGGTGCAGTAAAGGCCAGGCAGAGCATCTCAGTGGAAGAAACGCAGCATTTGGTGATGTGCATGGATTCTAGCCTTCATCCAAGTATTAAAAACAATCCTTGATGTAATTCCTAAAAAAATTAAAACCTCTGAAAGTGCATATTTTAAAGCTGAAAGTCTGCAATTCAGTTACATCTTGATTGTTTGATTTTATAGAAGCACTGTGGTGGTATACAGATGTAAAACTACAAAAATAGGATCACTGTCCAAATACTTATGGTCCTAACAGTAGCGTTAACCCTAAAACCTTCTGTGCTGTAGATAAATTACTCTTGGATTTATTAAAGGCAGATGCTGATGCTATTTTGAAGTGTGCATGCTCAGTGACTTTCATGTATACCCATTTCTATGGACACAGAGTTTTGATATACTTCAGAACCATAAAGATCCTTTGCTGGACCTGTTGCCACCTGTCAGTCCTTTTTTAACACCCTATCATTGCTCTGCTCCCTAGCTGCAGCGACCAGGCATTGAGGATGTAGAGGTTCTGCAGAAGGAACTGGTACAGGTGCAGACACTGATGGACCGCATGACCCGTGAGAGAGAGGAAGAGTCAGAGCGCCTCAAAAACCATTACGAGCAACTGCAGGCTAATTACACTACCTCAGAGGTTAGCAGGACCACATACCCGACATGTTTCATAATAAGCCATCATTCTCTCACCTTGAATTTTGTCCTATCACAAGCACATAAACATGATCATTTTCATGGTCACTGTAAATATTTGAAATAGTTTAATGTGATTCCTATTTTGCCCATCTTTTGCTCGGTTCACCATCTCAACTTTCAGCAAAAGACATAAAATTGTTTTGAAATGAGTTATGAAAAAGTTCTGATCTTCTGTAGCTGGATCATACGAAATGTCTTTGTGCCTAATTCAGCCTTTAATTAATGCATGGTGAATAATTCAGCCTTATTTCCTGCATTTTGATCCCAGAAGGAGAGGAGTATTTTTAGAGCTCCATCAGGCAGCCTCAGGCCCTGAACATCTCCTTCTGCAAATTATCTTAAAGACCTGCTCATATTTTTACACACTGAAAAAGGACATTCTGGGAATATTTAGAGGTCTGGATTTTGATTATATAATAGCTCTCAGATCTAATTGACGAGCAGTGTTCAAAGTTTGCCAGCTTTCTGAAACTCATCGTAACTGTTTGATTGGGGTTTTGTTTTTTTAGGACGTTTTCAATTTTAATTCAACACATTAAACCTGGTTTTGTGCAAAATATTCTGAAGTGAATCATGAAGTGGAATAAAAATTGATTTGTTATTCTGTCAGCTTAGCAGCTCTGTGTTGGTGCTTGCTGTTGTTTTGTGACTCACTTTTGTCCCTGTGTCTCCTTTCCCTTTCCTCCTCCTCCTGCTTCTCACACACTGTACCCCTCTGCAACACTCACAATATGCAAGATTCGTAAACTGGAGGTAAACAAGTCGGCCCCAAATTTAGTTAAATTTTTTGTTTTTCTGAAATTTCTTTATTTTTAACAGTGTGGGACCTTATTTTTAGTCTTTATTGAGTTTTGTGTGTGAAGCCTGGTTGTTCCTGGTTTATATTTTCTTTTATGTCAGTCTTTTCTGTACTGCTTCTGTTTCTTCAATATACATTAAATGCCTTTGAGAAAGCATTTAACATGTCTTTGTATTGTACTGCAGATGACCATATCCCAACTAAAGGCAGAGCTGGAGAAGGGTCCTCAGGAAGCAGCTGTCTACACGCAACAGATCCATGAGTTGCAGAGCAATTTGAATAACTTGCAGCAGCAAAGTCAGGTAACACCATTCCAGAACCAAACAACTACAGCTGTTGTAGCCATTCTTGAAGAATTGCTACAAATGCAAACATCTCTACCCAGACATCTGTTGCACTGTAAGAATGTGTAGGATTTACTTTTCTCACAGTAACATTACTGAGCCTCATCAGCTGCTCCTCGAGTACAAAGCAGGCCACCTCAGTTTGTAAACCTTCCTCTGTTGCCCAGCATCAGGTCCCACCACAATGCCCTGCTGTCACCAACTGTCTTTGACAACCCAGACATGTTGACAAAATTTACACGCAGCACTATAATTAAACCAGCAATGCACTGCAGGCTATATCACTGGGGGTCAAATACAATCACAGGTAATGGCACTGGTGCAACAGGACCTCAGAAATGTAGCGAGAGATTCAGTTCTCCGCAACAGCCTTCCAGCCTTCTGGTAAGAAGGGGATTAGAGAAGTGGATCTCCAGCACGTTGCCCCTGCCCTGTGCTTCTCCTCACAACAGGACACCCGAGACCCGATACAGATATTTATCTCATGAGAATAGAAAGAAAAAGGGTGAGCAGATGGTGAGAGACAGAGGATCAGGACTAAGGATGGACAGGGAACAGCCAAGGGTTTAACTGGTCTGCAGATCTGGGATTAGAAAGGAGAGGCACAACGTGCTGAGAGAGGAGAAAAGCAAAAATATATGAGAAGGAAGGGAATAAATAAAAGAAGACTGATGATTTTGATGATCTTGTGGTTGCTTGCAGGGGTTTCTTGGATGTCTTTGAGATCCAGGTGCCCTGTCACCCTGCCCTGGTTAACGGCATGCTTCACTATTAACAGCATTTTGTTCTTTGTCACCCTCTTGCCAAGTTTACAGCCAGAGCAAGTGCTGTGCAGCTGTGTGTTGCAAACCATCCTCTAGACAAGGCATACCACACTTTATTCTTGACTCTTGACAGGCCACTGTTCTTTTCCATTGCTGGTATCACATGAGGTGGTGGTGGTGGGGGGGTGTTCATAATGTGGTGCAGCTCCTATCGTGCTAACAGTTTTTATTTAGAAAAGACAAATGGTTCATGTTCCACTGTGACTTAATTAGCGACTGTAACATTATCAGTCTTTTTGATGAGACCCTGCTCCCCCAAGAAATACCACAAGACAACAATTTTTACTTGCCATTGTTTTGTCATTCACAAATTTGTTCCTTGACTATTAATCTAATTTATGGAAAAACTTCACCACCAAACATATTGGTAAACATTGCGTAACTGATTGATGTTATCTTCTGCTGTACTCGCAGAGTCTGTCTGAAAAGCTTGCACACAAGGAGAAGGAGTATAAAGAACTGGAGGAGCATCTGGGAGCTGAGAAAACTGCCAAGAAGGAAGTCCAAGAAAACCTGAGGGAGAGGGAATTAGAAGTACAAGAGCTGCAGGCTCGGGCCACAGGGGCTGAGGCGTCCCTGCACAAGGTCCAGACGGAGCTTACAGAGAGGGGTGAGGAGGTGGCAAAGTTGAAGAGTGAGATTGCAGAGATGGAAGTGAAGCATGCAGAACTAAAGGTTGAGAGGAAACAGCTGGAACAGCAGAGGGAAGAAAAGGAAAGCCAAGGTGCTCAGCAGCAGACTGAGATCAGTCAGGTGAGTAAGGCAGGCAAAGAACCCACAAGTACTCATGTATGTAAAATAAAAATCAGTTGTTAGACACAGTTGTAGAACAAAACATCAGAGGCTCATGAAAACTTGTTTTTGCATATAATCATTTTATGGCATTTAAAATGTAAGAGACTCAAGAGGATTATTTCTCAAAGGGAATCATTGGGTTTCTCTCTAAAACATTATCTCAAAACATGAAGTGCCTTGAGATGACTGTTCTTGAAAGTTGGTATAAAATTTTTTAGATTGAATATAATTTATTATCAACATCACAGTTACACACAAAAAGTCATAAAATAGTTCCATTGGGAAGCTGAATAAAAACAAACGTAAACAAACAGAAAATGGAAGTGGTATCTGTTGACTTTTCACATCCAAGTAGCTGTGGTATTTCTTGCCTTTGGACTTTGTCATCCTTTGTTCTCTATTTTACTCTTTACTGTCATCTCTGAATTTTTCTAGCTGCACACGAAACTGTTGGAGGCAGAGAGGCAGCTGGGTGAGTTGCAAGGTCGACTGAAAGAACAGAGGCAGCTGTCAGGGGAGAAACTCAAGGACCGCGAGCAACAAGCAGCCGACCTGCAGCTCAAACTCTCCCGTGCAGAGGAACAGGTGGGCATCTGCTGAAGCTTTAAGGATTTCTGCAGAGAAAATGAAGTTAGCAAACATTAGAATATCCATGGATAGATTTTTGTGCACTGCAGAAGAGTCAGATATATTTTTGATTTGTTTATTTGACTAAAATTGAGAAGTACTCTGGTTAAAGCACAAAGGACTCAATGATGGACAGAACAAAATATCTAAAAAAAAACAAAAAACAAAACACAATTCAGGGTAAAAGACTTAAAAAGCTGCTGTATAATTTAGAAGATAGAGAAAATGGTTATGAAATTTACTTAATGTTGGGTGTGTGGGCAAAACAGAGGGGGAAAGGTATAAAATGAGTAATCATAATCCTGTGTTTTGCCTCAGTTGAAAGAGAGTGCCAGTAAGAGCACGGACCTGCAGCACCAGCTGGAGAAAGCCAAGCAACAGCACCAGGAGCTGCAGGCACTGCAGCAAAACACTAATGGCAAACTCCGTGAGGCGCAGGTATTACTCACCTGGAAACTCTCAAATCTTTGGCATTTATCGTAATATCAGTAAGCATAAAGCATAAAAAGAGAACTGCTTTTATATTGATTTATTTTGAGTTTTTAACTGAAATGAAATGCAGCATAATTTCATCATGCACCATTATGCATTTACCTCATCACGGTGGCATAAGATTATGTGCAGAAAAATTGCACTCATATTGTTACACTCTGTGCTCTGCTTAAGCCCATTCACTGTTTCCCCATGTTTATGCACATCATAACCCCAATGTGATCATGCATTTACATTTTTAAAAATGGCCAAAATACTAAATGTAATCTTGTTTGTCATGCTTTAGAATGACCTGGAGCAGGTGTTGCGTCAGATTGGAGATAAAGACCAGAAGATCCAGAACCTGGAAGCTTTGCTTCAAAAGAGTAAAGACACAGTGAGCCAGCTGGAAGCTGAGAGAGAGGACTTGTGTGCCAAGATCCAGGCTGGCGAAGGAGAGACTGCTGTGCTTAACCAGCTTAAAGAGAAAAACCATGCACTACAAGAACAGGTTGATACACATATACACACTTATAATTTGTCTCACCTCACTTCTGTAGCTGCTGTGTAGAAGAATAATTAGCATTAGTTTATAACTTTTTTTTTCATGTGTGGGATTTAAAGGTAACACAGTTGACAGACAAGCTTAAGAACCAATCAGAGAGCAACAAGCAAGCACAGGATAATCTGCACAAGCAGGTCCAGGAGCAGAAGACTCTGCTGCGCTCAGCCCAGGACCGAGCTCATACCCTGGAGATTTCAGTTACTGAACTCACCACCCAGCTCACAGAGAGCAAGGAAAAAGTGGCCCAGCTGGATGCTCAGGTAAGGCTCTAATAGCCACGTCTTGCTGGCTGATCATGACATGGGTGTGTTGCAGATGTGTAGCTGAAGTGATCCAAACACACTATGTTGCTGTTTATTTTTTAATAGTGAGAACAACAGCTTTTCTTGGTCTGTTTTTCTTCAGCTGAAGGCAAAGACAGAGCTGTTGCTCTCTGCAGAGGCAGCTAAGGCAGCACAGAAAGCAAACCTAGAGAACAGCCTGGAGTCTGCCCAACATGCCTTACAGGACAAGCAGCAGGTTAGCTTCCTCTCTGTGTCACTGCCGTTAAAATTTGGCTAAGGCACCCCACTGCTTTCCTTGTAATGTGACATATTTCTTTCCTTCCATTCTTTGATTTTGTGCTGTTTCCATCTGTTCCTCTACTGCTCTCCTTTTTATTGCTGTTGTCCTTCACCCTGCCTTGCTATGTTGTGTAGGAGCTCAATAAAGTTCAGAAGAACCTGGAGGATCATGCCCAAAGGATCAAAGAGAGACAAGAGCAGTGCACGCAGCTCGAAAGCAGTCTGAAGGAATGCAAAGACAAGCTACTGGCTTCAGAACAGCGGATAGAGCAGCTGGAGGGGTGCAATAAGGTCTGTGTTAAGTTCTTGATTGACTGACAGAATAATTTTTGGCCTGAATGTTTACTGCTTCTAACACCTAGAACATGCATCAGTGTATTTTGATTAGTTAACGTGGTGCTTTATTCTGACAGAAATTGGAGTTGCAGGTAGGGGAGGTGCAGTCTGCACGAGACCAGGCGCAGCAGGAGCTGCAGAAGCTGCAGAAGGAAAGTTCAGAAGTTAAAAAGAAAGCCAAAGAGCTACAACGCTCGCTCGAAACTGAGAAAGCAGGGTGAGAGAAACTATAGTTTTTTTTTGTTTGTTTGTTTTGATACATTTTTTGGGAGATATTTATCAGTAACTGCCTTTTATTGAATTAAAAAACACATGCTGTGCTTTAGTTTAGTTTTTTTGCTGTGTGTTTTATTGAATAACCTCCTAACAGAAAATAAATGTCTTTCTTCTGCCAAGGGCTACAACTCTGCAGGAGGAATTAAAGAAAAAGGCAGGTACATTGAGTGAAGTCCAGCAGAAGCTAGCACAGTCTGAGCAGGAGATTACTACTTTGAAGGAAAACCTGGAAAAGGTGACCCAGGAGGGAAAATCTCAGCATGCAGAGCTGGATAGAAAAGCTCAGAGTCTGGCAGCAGAGCTACAAAAGGCCCAACAGGAAAAAGAGGCTCAAAGGAAGGAGCTTGCAGCTACTCAGGAGAGCCTAGGAAAGGCTAAGAAGGCACTGAAAGAGAGTCAGAGTCAACTGGAGACTGAGAGGAAAAACCATAAATCAGCTATAGAGGAGAAGGTAGGTTGTGTTAATCTGCAGCCTGTGATAAATTTTAGGAATCCATTACTCAACATGAATCCATCTTTCCCTAGGAAAAATCAAATGAAAAAGTAAGACAGGAGCTTCTGAAAAATAATGAGTCCATCACTAAGTCAATGAAAGAATCCAAAGAACAGCTGGAGCAGATTAGAGAGGTAAGCCTCTAAAAAATAAAAAATCAAACAGATATCGTTGCCTTTAAAATCCAACACCTAAACATCTGTTGTTTCTAAAAATGTCAGGCAGAAAAAAAGTTGAAAGTGCAGCTGACCTCATTAGAACAGCAGCACACAAAGACTCAGGAGACAATGAGGGAAAAGGAGAAAGAGCTGGAGGCGCTCCGGACGCAACTAAAGATGACCCAGGGATCTTTGGAAGAGGAGATTAAGAAACTGAAGAGCAAAGTGACAGAGCTACAAGAAACTGGTGTCAAGAAAGTAAGTAGCATTTTTAAACTAACAAAAGAGACATGCATAGTGTACCTCCTCACCTGCCTTAGCTGTGGTCAGATGCAGTGTGTGTGTCTGAAACACATCATTTCCAGCAGGTGGCAAAGATGGCCAGTTCATCATCATCTGTATATGAAGTTGTAACTTTAACTCTTATCTCCAGGCAGAAGAAGAAAGTAAGCTGAGAGCACAGGTGAAGGGACTCAGCCAGGAGCTGACCTCTGAGAAGAGCCGAACAGCAGAGTTGCAGAAGGCCTTGGAGCAAAGCAAGGAAAACATCACTAAACTTCAGTCTGACTTTTATGGAAAAGAGTCTGAGGTTTCTGCCTTGCGTCAAGACCTCAAGGTACAGTAATGCATGCAAGTTATGCTGACAATGAAATACACAGAGAGGCTGGGATAGTAGGCAGTTATACCCAATTTTCAGCCACAGATTAAAAATGTTTGAGTGTTAATGATTTTTGCAGAAACCCAGAGTGATGCTAAGTGACTTTCAAACTTCTTCTGAGTGTAGGCATCAGAGGAGAAACTGAGCATGACTCAGGAGGAGCTGGCTGCTAATCGAACCCATCAGACAGGCTTAGAGGCCCAGATCCAGGACTTGAAAACAGGCCGGAGCTCACTGGAGCAGGAGCTCGCCAAATGGGATGAGAAGCTCCAACAGCAGGAGCAAACCCTGAAGGAGTTGCAGAAGCAAAAGGTTTAAGGAACTATTAACACATAAATGTTCACAATTAACAATGAATGTATTCTAAACCGTGCCAACTGATTCAGGGTCAAGTTAAGGAGGAGCTGCAGAAGGAGAGGAGCGCCTTGGAAGAGCTGAACAAAGCAAAGAGCCTCCTGGAGAAGAACAACAGCAGACTGACTTCAGAGTTAAAAGCACTAACAGAGAAGAGCGAGAAGGTGAGTCATGTTTCCTAACAAGCAACATGCTTCTTAAAACAACAATGCCTTAAGATTTAAGATAGAAGAGAGAACTATTTACTCAAAGAAGTTCTTAATGGTCCAATTTTAAGACAATCTGCTAATGTAGACACTGACCAACATGTTTATGTCCCGTACTGATACATAACATACTGGTGCTTCTCATGCTTGTGTGTTATGTTATGCAGCTAGGCTGCATTCTTGAAACTGAACTAGTTTGAGTCAGCAGTTTGACATCCGCCTGAATTTTTTTTTTTTTTTTTTTTTTTGGTTCTTCAAAGCTGTCTGAAGTTATCCAAGCCATACCTGCTCAAGCCTTTTCTAGTTCAGCCCCTTCTGTGATCTTTTTTTCACAAACAAGTTACTGTTTCTTTTGTCACAGAAACATTAATGACCAAATATTGTGTAACATTTACACATTTATTGCTTCTCAGGAGCGTGGTGAACTCCAGGAAGCCAAACAGCTGTTGATCCAGCAGAAACTTGAGCTGCAGGCTCAGGTGGAGGCAGCTCAGGGTGCTCTGAAGCAGGAGCAGAAAGAGCACCAGGCCACCAAGCACAGCAGGAGTGAGAGAGAGGAGCAGCTTCTCGCTCAAATCAGGGATGTCCAGGATCATCTGGTAGGCTGACTCAAATCCCAAGAAATATTTGAGGCTTTGCTTCTGATTCCTTTTTCCTGACATGGTCAATTGTTCCATCAAAAGGCAGCAGAGAAGAAGGCAAGAGAAGAGCAGGTGAAGCGTGGGGAGGAGACGGAAGCTAAGATGGGTTTACAGGTCACAGCTCTGAATGAAAATGTTGCCACGTTGAAGAGGGAATGGCAGGGGAGCCAGCGTAGAGTCGGAGAACTTGAGAAACAGACAGATGAGCTGAGAGGAGAAATCGCTGTGCTGGAGGCCACCGTGCAGAATAACCAGGATGAGCGACGGGCTCTTTTGGAAAGGTAAGTTGATATTACTTCCCTTTGACATTTACACTTTAAGAAACATGCTACAAGCCCTGAAAGGATTATGAAATATGCTTGAATGTCTTGGAAAATTTGCTGCTTTTAAAAAGATGAGGAAGTTAAATTATGCATTGCCACATTTCGACTGCACACACACTTTTCACAGGATTTTATTACTCAGGTATTCAGTTCTCTTTGTCCACAAGTTTCAGTTTAATCATTTAGACTTAATTTTATATATATAAACAAAATAATTTTATTGTGCATAACAAATCATAATTACATTGGAATTTCTGTAAAGAAAATCAGTGTGAAATTAATGCAGCACAACATCCACGCTGTTTTAAAAAGCAGAACATGGAGGGTTGAAGCAGATAAATGAACAGAATAAATAGCAGTCGGCAGGGGCAAGTCTAAATATATCCATTTTCTATAATCTATTACAGACACAGTAAGTTACTCATTGTGTCCGTAATACATTCATATAAAGGTTTAGTTACTGTGCCTATAAGACTTCTGCTTCAACATCATCTCCTCCAGCTGCCGTACATTACTCTGTGTTCAGCTTCATTTGGATCAGTTCTTTGAAGTCCTTCTTTGAGCACTTGTGTGTCCACATTTATAATGTTCTCTGTTATGTCAAAACTCAATCTTTCAACTTGGATTTCATTTTGGGGAAGAAGGCAAAGTAGCAATGGAGCCAAATCTGGGTCAGATAATGAGCAAAGATTGTGCTGGTGTGGCCAAAATGGCACATTTTTAAATCACTGAGTGGCAGCGTGATGGCACGTACAACAGTTCAGGTCATTTCCACCAAGTGTCTTCCCTCAAACACATCAGGATGTTACCGTAGAAGTTTTGGTTGACAGCCTGCCCCTGGTGGACATATTCATGATGCACAAGCCCGTGAATGTTGTGGTCGGAGGTTTATTGTGAAATTGCACTCAGCAGGAGTGTTGGAAGCTTTGCATGGCTGACAACATTAAAGTGGATATCCACCAAATTTGAATCCCTTTTTTATAGTCAGACAGCTTGTGTTTGTTACTTTGCCCTCAAATCAATTTCAGGGTGAAAATGTGGTTAGAAAAACTGAAATATTGTTGAGCTAAACCAAATAAAGTTCCTTGTTTCCACACAATGGGGGGCTGAGATGCCTCAAGTCAAATAATGTAGCTGTCAGAGTGGTGTCAAAGTCATCAGAGTTCTGTTTTGTACTCCTTTTACCTCAGCTTGCAATAGCACCACTGATGATTTATAAATGAAAACATGTAATGGGCCCATCAGGAGCCAAATGTTAAACTTAGTTTGTAGTGTAAAATTATACTGTTTGAATTCCTTTGGTGTGTAACCAGTTGCACACTAAAGTGATGGTAGTAGTGTTAGGAAATTCTCTTGAACCTTTAAATAAGATGACGTTGTCATCGGTGCTCTGTGGTTGTGTTTCAGGTGTGTGAAGGGTGAAGGCGAGATTGAGAAACTGCAGGCCAAAGTGGTGGAGCTCCGGAGGAAACTGGACGACACGACAGCCGCCATGCAGGAGCTCGGTAGAGAGAACCAGTCACTTCAGGTCAGCTGCAAAACTCTGAAGGCCCATGGGAGTTGTACAGTAAAGATGAAAAAATGAAAAACAAGCATTACCATACAGATAAAGATAGATGTATTTTGATTGTAACCACTGCTATTGATGCCTTTTAGATCAAGCAGTCACAGAGTCTGACTAGAAAGTGGGCTGAGGATCATGAAGTGCAGAACTGCATGGCCTGTGGGAAAGGCTTCACTGTCACAGTCAGGAAGGTGGGTATGCACAAGAGAGCACATTGATTGTCTCCTTTGAGTTGTTCCTACCCTGAACCCCCTCTCCTTTTTCCTCTGAATATCCAGCACCACTGCAGACATTGTGGAAACATTTTCTGTGCTGAGTGTTCGTCAAAGAACGCCCTCACTCCTTCCTCTAAAAAACCAGTACGGGTGTGTGAGACGTGCTACGAGGAGCTGCAAGGCTGATTTTTAAAAAAAAAAATTTTAATATATTTTTTCTCCCATTTCTTTAACCCTGCTTACCCACCTTCTAACACCCCCTTATCCCCTCCCCCATCCTTTCTATTCCAATGGGCAGAAGAAGGCATGTCTTTGTCATTTTTAATGTGCACTATAAAGAACAGACCCAGTGCAAAGACTCTCACCTGCACGTGACCTCTGGCGCTGGTGTTGAGGAAAAATAAGGAAAGGGATTGGCGGAGGATACACCAGAGACGAGCGGTGGGTCGGGGTTAGACTGGTTGGGATTGTCTGTATCTGTTTTTGTGCCTTTGCTACTCCTGTGGACTGCCAGAGAGCGGAGACAGTGAAAATCAAAACAACAACCATTTCTTTAAGTTATGTCTACATAGCTCTGCAGCTCCCATCACAAAGAAGTGTGAATTCCGATTTTGTAGCAAGAAAGCTATAAAAACCCAAGTAATTAGTGAGTACAAAAACATTTTTGTAAATTCAGTCTGTAAAAACAAGGATGTACCAAATTAGTCTTTGAACCGTCAGCAGTTTGTTTGGCCGCAAAACAAGGCTTTAAAACCCTGTCGGTTCATCAGTCTTGTACAGCATTTCAGTTATCTTTAAAGAAAAGATTTTACATTGTCATAAATAGCATTAGATTATTGTCCGTAACACTGTGCAGTGCATGGAAGTTATTGCATCTCAAGGTTCAAACATCCTTCTTGGAATTTTAAATGTTAAAAAGAAAATCTTCCTCGAATGCATCAATCGACTTTTGCACCAGCGCGCTTCTATCACGCACTTCAGATCAGTTACTGCGCATTTCCTTTGTGCGGCAGGGTGTTTGTGAGTATTTTAAAATTAATGTATTCATGACCAAAGAATGTTTGCAGCAGGAATACAGCCGCGGTGAAAGCCCTGACTTTGTTTCATATTTCAGTATTTTTCCGTGCGCCGCCATTTTCAGGTCACAGGGTTGCATTTTTTTTTATCTTGAAAACAGCATGTGTGGCGATCGGAGAGGCTTTTTATGTACAGTTTTTTTTTTTTTCCTCCTGTGCCACATTTCTCTTAACGTATTATTTTCTTCAAATCGTGGTGCTTTCTGCAGACTTGAAGGTGCCTGCATGTTAATGTTTTTTTTTTCCCATGCTGCTCTACTCAGCAGCACTGACTGCTGCTGGAGCTTTGTGTTTGTATGTTTGTCCCTGCTTTCAAGCAATATCTGTGGAGGTGTGTGTGTGTGTGTGTGAGAGTGTGTGTGAAGTTGCTGTAACAGAGTGTGTATTTTAGTGTTTAGCCCTGCTGTGTATGCTGAGATGCACTGTATGAATGTCAGCTGCTCAGAATCTCAGCTTCTCTCCGGCATGTTGTGCGGGGACTTCAGTGCTGCTTTCGGGAGCAGCGGTTACTGGCGGTTCTCCGTCCGACGTGCCTGCCGCTGAGAACGATGTCAAAGTTAATTCCTGCTTTGTTTAATTTATAATTGTTGACAGATTCTGGTAAGATCTCTTGTGCAGTTGTCAGTAGACTGGAGCAGGTCACGATGTAACAAACGGCTTGCTTCAGGTTCACGACATTAACTCTTCATGTCTGTACGCTCATTACAAAAGAATGTCCGTCTCAGTTGCCATCTCTCAAAAACACCTGTATTTTTTGCATCACATCAGTTTTGTTATGTCTACCTCAGATTGGCCCAGGAAAAGCACTATTTCTAAATGATAGACATCACAAATGTTGTATCTCTGGCTGCATTCGATGAAGGATTTATGACTACTGTAGTGTACAGACCCTAAACTCTACAGAGATGATTTGCACCTTATCGTATTCTGGGCTTGTCCGTACGAGAGCTCAGCTACAAACATAGGACCACCAACTTTATACAGGCTTCAGCATTTCTAGCACCATTGTATTCAACTGATCATTAATACTAAGGCTGTCATCTTTGTAAATGTTTGTAATGAAAGAGAAAAATAAAATCTATATAACACTCGTGGGTGTAGAAACACAATAACAGTGAAACTGTGTGTGGATTCATCAGTGTCTTACTCATTTTTACAAAATGGCACCACAGATGTGAAGACACTGAATTGTGGCTTGCTTTGTGTTGCTCTCAGTTAACATGCATGATGACTACTGGCCTGTGGCTCACATGTTTCTCCAATGTTTAGTCATCATATTTGGTGGTTGTGAAGGTGTGCCTTCATGCAAACATCCTGCACGTCACTGCTTATTGTTAGCAGCGTCGACGTGACTTTGGCTCACCTGAGCTGGATGAGAAAGTGATTTATGTTCACATGCACCAGTTGATTTTCTAATTGTCATGGCAAGCAAATAAAAACCTGCAGTATGTTTGTATCTTCTTGTGTCATGTTATTTGTTGCACAGTAGGAATGGCTCTCAAAGCCTGTAAAAGCCGTGACGTTAAAGAAATGCATGCAGGCACTCGCACTTTGATAGACAGCAAATGACTGAATGAACAAGCCACATCTCTTGTAAAAAAAAAACCATGAGTTTTTTCAGTAAACAGGACACTGAAACAGGTTCATATTTCATTCAGGTATCATCTAATAGCTGGTATACAACTGTCAGTCAAACAAAATAATTTTGATTAAGCAGGTGGAGTTTTTCAAATGAAATTAGATGTTTACCTTTAATTTCTAAGGAGTTCTCTTCCATCCTGTTGAGACCTTGTGATAAAATACAGGACAGAAAAAGTCTTGAGCCAACCCTCTTGTCTTGAGCAATAGGCTCTCCAGGCTTTCTGAAAATATTTCAAAGTTTTTCTTTGGACATTCGCTGTCTTTTCATTCACAAGCACAAAAAAGGCACCTGACTCAAGGGATGAACCAGTGTTGTTTATAATTACAAACAGCTGAAACCTTGGCATATCTCAGCATGGTGTGCAGTGTGGCCATATAAAAAGTTGGAAAAAAAAAAAAGATTTTTCACCATAACAATGATCCCAAACAAACTGCCAATGCAGTAAAAACACACAATGGAACACAATCAGTCATGGACTGAACGTCAACATTAGTGAAACAGCGTGGGATCATCTTGACAGAGAACAGAAGAAAAGGCAGCCAACATCCAAAGAAGAGCTTTGAATGTCCTTCACAAAGCCTGCAGAACTATTCCTCAATGACTACCAAAGAAATTACAAGAAAGCTGCCTAAGAGGGTTCAGGCCGTGTTAAAGAACAAAGGCGGTCACACCATATATTGACTTTCAATCTCAGTAGAATTGTACAAACTGTTTTTTGCCTTATATACTGTATTACAATGTATGTTTGCATGTTTCAATACACTGCACCCATTTCCCAGAAATGAGGTGGCTTGAGACTTTTGCACAGCAATGTATAATGTGTTATGAAACAGACCTGACACAAACAAAGCCCATGAACAGTTTAAAAGCTGGGTGGAATGATGTATGAAATACCTAAAACAAAAAAACTGCTATTCTTTTACTACATAATCAGATATTTATTGTACTCTACTGCAGCAGCTGCCTTTACAGGCAAACACTTAGTTTACAAAATTATCCTAGTGCTAGTGCAGTTATTTACAAGACATCAGGGGGCAGTGAAGTGCACATTAACAGTAGGAACGTTTTCACATGGCTTCTAGTGCTTTTTGATGCCTCATATCTGTGAAGACTCCAGCCACAATGAGGAGCTCTTGACTCGTGGCTGCTGAGAGTCCTGCTTCAGCAGTGCCGTCACTGCGCCCTCTATCTTTGACATCCACACTTTCTGGGAAAAAAAAAAAAGTGTTTAGAAATAGGAATATCAGATTTACCAGTCAACACTTGTTTAAATGAATTATCCAGATAAGAGTTTACATTTTTAATGTGTAGTGTTTTGAACCTTTGCAATGTCTATTGCTATAAGCTGTCCTAAACAGCTTCACACAAGTAAGACTAAACAATTTAATGTAATCTTATTTAAAAGAAAAAAAGAATCCATCTCCAGCTATAACTGAGCATCCAAAGTAAATCTAAACAGACTTGAATATAAAACTGAATTTAGAAATGCCAACATTTTAAAGATTTAAGTTTCACTTTTTAGGCTCTGTGGATTTTAAATCTTGAACTGATGCTTTTGACAAGGCAGAAATGTTTGGATAAACTTATCAGTGTGATAGGTGGTGATACAGTGTTTTTTTTTTGTGAACATAATGTAATCTTCTTTCTACATGCTCTCTTTGCACTCTTTAGAAACTTTTCATAAATTCACAGCTGAACTCATCTACCTTGACAGCCTCTGACGCAGCTTGCAGGATGAATGCGCCAATACACTGCTGGTAGCGGTTCTGGTGCATTACTATGAAAGAATGAGGCAGCCCCGAAGCTGTCAAGACAGTAAACATTCCTTCATTTAAAAACAGAAATGCACTACATGGGCTGCAAACATAAACAGAGAGACGTGACCCAGCAGGGTGTTTGGATTCTGTTGTCTGCTCTGCTACGATACACTCAAAAGATATGTTTGTTTAAATTGTCTAGAGCTGGAAAACTCAATTAAAAGAAACTTAAGGAATCTTAAAAAGTGTAATTACAGGAGGCATTAAGTTGGTCGATGTTCCTAAGCTGCAGTCGGTCCAGAGAGATGGGCTGGTCAATAACCCTGAAGGTGCATCCCTCCTTCAGCATCTGATCCAGCTCCAGGTGTTTCAGAGGATTCTGCTCTGGACCAATTGACCTCTGCACAGGATATCGGGACATTTATAAGAATTTATGAAGGACATGTAGATGGAACATCCTTACACTAACTATCTATGGCCCAGACTGGAGTGAGGAAAGGTTAAAGAGTGACATGCCTTCTTGTTTCTCTTTATCTTTGTAATCAGCAAGAATTCATCAAACAGGAACAGATAAACATCTAGGAACTTTGCATTCTCTGCAAATGAACCAAAGAAAGATGGTGTAAGATTTTAGTCTATTTGAAGCATGAAACATGCAAAATGTGTTTACACCAGCTTGACACACCTGTAAGCACAAGTTTCCCTTCGTGCAGCAGACTCCTGTGAGAAATCAGATTATCCAGTGTCACAGCCTTTAGAAGATGTTTCAAATTCTGAAAGAAAAGCCACACCAGAGTCACACAGAGACAACATTTTAACACTTTTCAGGCAGCTCATTCTTTTCATTAATCTGACAGCAACTGAGTGTGTTGGCTTCATGTCTGAAAGAGCACCCTGGTTCTCTTCTAGTAACATTAACATATCCGTATAGCACCATATCACAACAGCAGTCCTCTCGAGGAGCTTCATACTGTGAGGTAAAGACCCAACAGCATTAAACAGAAAACTCCAACAATCAGATGTTCCCTGTGAACAAGCACTAGGAGATGATGGGAAGGAAAAACTCCCGTTTAAGAGGAAGAAATCTCCGGACCAGAACCAGGCTCAGGGAGGGGCAGCTATCCGCATGGGCCGGTTGGGGGTGAGGGGAAAGAGAAGAGAAAAAAGAAACCAGACAAAACACAAACTATGGGAAAGACAGCAGGAGTGGCATTTAAACACCTGGGGAGTTAAAAGAGGTGAAGAAAGCCTGTAAGTCTATCAGAGGAAGTCTCCCAGCAGCCTGACCCGGTCACAACATAACTAGAAGATGCTTGAGGGTCACCTGATCGAGCCAACTATAAGCGTTATCAAAAAGGAAAGTTTTAATCTGTAGAATGGGTATCTGTCTTCCAAATCCAAACTGGGAGCTGGTTCCAGAGGAGAGGGCCTTGATAGCTGAAGGCTCTGTCTCCCACTCTACTTTCAGAAACTCCAAGTGAGCCTGAGAGAGAAGGACTAGAATAATATGGTACTATGAGGTCTTTAAGATGTGTATGTCTGAATGAAATCACAATTAACATTATTGTAAAAGTGACCTACATTATATTGTCAAAAGTATTGACTCATCTACCATTAGCCATCAGCATTAGGAGTTTCTTTCACTGGAACTAAGGGGCCCAAATCCTGAAAAACAACCCCAGACAATACCCCCCCCCACACACACACACACAAACACACACACACACACTCTACCAAACATTACACTTGGCACAGTGCAGTCAGACAAGTACCATTCTCCTGGCCACCAACAAACCCAGACTTGTCCATCAGATTGCCAGATGGAGAAATGTGAGTCATCATTCCAGAGAACACATCTCCACTGCTCTAGAGTCCAGTGGCGGTGTGCTTTACAGCACTGCATCTGCCGCTTGGTGATGTAAGGCTTGGATGCACCTGCTAGGCCATGGAAACCCATTCCATGAAGCACTCTACCCACCATTCTTGAGCTAATCTGGACCACATGAAGTTTGGAGGTCTGTAGCAATTGACTCTGTGGCTGAGTTGCTATTGTTCCCAGTTGCTTCCACTTTGTTATACCACTAACTTGGTAACTGTGGAATATTTAGTATTAAGGAAATTTCACGACTGGACTTGTTGCACAGGTGGCATCCTATCACGGTACCACACTAGTATTCACTGAGCTCCTGAGAGCTATCCATTCTTTCACAAATGTTTGTAGAAGCAGTCTGCATGCATAGGTGCTTGGTTTATACAGCGGTGGCCGTGTAATGCCTGAATTCAATGATTTGAATAGGTGAGTGAATACTTTTGGCAATATAGTGTAAGTCTGAATGTCAGTGTTGTCGTTTATGTCCACTGACAAATTCAGCATGCTGTCTGAAAGCGCTTATGTTCCCTAAAACTGCTGGGTGGGCTGATCTCATTAAAACAAAGGAAAAAATTAAGTGCATTTACACACTTGCAAGTTTCTCTCTTGTGCTCTCAGTGTATTTCTATTTCACAGTGTGCTCTGCAGTCTTGTTACATTACTATAATGGAAATTTCCAAACAAATGTCAGGCTGAAATCCCGCGCTCAGTTACATCAAGTATTTGGTGCTCTTTCTCTTTCACTCTGTATGCAAAGCCGAATCCCTTGCCACATGCATGAAGCAGAGCTGAGCAGAGGTAGGAAATTACTAAAGGTGAAGACAATCAGAGTAAAGGCTTCTCAACAAGCATTAATCAACCTACAATTACAGGGAAGAAAGACTGAAGAAGAAAAGAAGAGTAGCACAACACTGCAAAGTACTGTTGTCATCATCTATGCAAACTGAAACTGATATTTAAAGATCTGACACTGAACTATTCACAAATAACACCTTGTATAAATACTACTGTTTTCTGTGTTCCATATATATGATTTTATTTGGTATTAATGAGGTATTAGAGGACAAAGTGTTGATGCATGTCTGTGACTTTAACACTTTGCTCTGTCAACATAGCTCCCAGAGACACAAACACATCCAAATACCAATATATACACAAACACATCAAGGACAGACCTCAGGGATGAAAGTACGCTTGTCCCTCTCCCATACAGGCAACCAAACCAGGGCATCTCTCAACTGTTTCACCTTCTGGTAGTTATCCAGCCATTTGACCTTTCCTTCTAAATCACCTGTAAACAGAGAGGACAGGTGACTGAATGTCATTAAGGCCAAAATCAGGCCCTCTGACTCAAAAGTTAGGCCTGCATTTCTTTTAAGATTACTTCATTAATTTCTGATAAACAGAAATCATGTTACATTACTGACAATTTTTACTTTATGTAACATATACTTTGCATTTTATAGTGTAACAACATGATAATAAACCTTATTATATTATTACATTGCTGTTCAGTGATGCCAAACACGGGCGTGACCATATCATAAGAGATTACAGCTGTATCTGCTTTTACAGTAAATATCCCCCCACACCCAGAGAGGACTTTGACTTGCATGTTGTAGCTGTGATTACAATACTCACTGTCACAACCTTTTAAAAGGTGTGGTAAAAACACGCCTTTTTAATGGTTATAGGAATGTGTTTAATTAAAGATTTAAGAGCCCCACGCCGTTTCGTTTGGTAAGCTTATTTGTTCAATCCGACATGACATTGAGTTGTATGGCTGCAGAGCCTTTCACGCAGCCTGTCTGTCCAGTTACATAATAAACCGCCAAAACAGGTCTGCAAGCAGAGGCTTGCAGTGAAAAATAAATGGTCAAGGTCTGCTGACTGATATCCAAAGCATATAACCTGTTTGCTCTCAAAGACACTACATGGCATGTTCATGTTAACTGCCTTCCATCTACTTAAAAATGCCTTTTTTCTAGATATGTTTATAAACCACCAGAAGGCAAACTCCTCTCGAGGCATCCTGAAGAGACATGTCATGATCAGCTGACTGACATTACTTAGATGACTGACACAAAACACTCATTCTGCAACGTGGCAAGACGTATGTGAAGTACTTGAATTCATGTGACAACCCTGAAACAACAAATGCTTATTTGTGTCAAAATGAGAGCCTACACTGTGCTGAAGCATTTTAATAATAGAAGGGAATTTTGTAATCCAATGCTCACATATAGATGTGTCCACTTGCTCTGCTATAAGTTGCAGCCCTCGGGTTTCGTCGTCTTTCTGACATCTCTTTGCGATATTCCGCAGCAACAGCGGGTATCGAGTTAGCCTCTGCAGCGGCGCCACCAGCAGGTCGCGCAGTTGCAACCTTCGGCACTGCTCGCTCCTCTCGCACCACTGAGGAGAAGAAGGGAAGACAAAGAATGGGCACGGTGAGAAAAAGAGTGAGGTCAAATGTTTGAAAGAACTTGTCACTGGAGGGAAAGGAAGGACGGGATGGGCAGTGAAATGCGTGTGTGAGAAGAAATTAAATGTAAGACCAAAACAATGACAGCCCTAACAAGCACGTAAGCAAGATGACAGAGAAGGTTACACAAGGTACAAATGGTGACATTCCTCTCATTGGCAGGCTGCTGTGACACTGAACTGATTGTTTGCTATTGGTGCAGCAATACTGCTGTGTGTCCTCTCTCTTACACTTGGCACACACAACACCTGCTTCATTGTCATGTTACACAGCGTCTTTCCCGTTGAGCTGACCGGCACACACACAATTTATCTGCCACCAGTATGATCCCTCCTGTACCTTCACATAAGTCCCAAAGTCCTCTCTGGGCTTCAGACTGTCCAGATAAAGAAGAGCTGTGGAGTAGTTGAGGCAATACGTCTGCAGGCAGTGGCATATGCTCTCCTGGAAAGCCTGCCAGCAGATAGTAGCGTTAGACAAACACTGGGATACAGACTGCTGCGTCACGTCAGCTGTTAAGCTGCAGATAAACATATCATAAAAAAGGCACGAAAAGGATGCTAATCCATATGCACTCACAAAAAGAAATGTACAATTGGAATGGCATAGATGTTTCTATGATTTTCCTGTGACGCTTCTGTTACAGGCACTTTTATTGTTGTCAATTAACCTATTTTTAATATGGTCATGTGATTTTTCACTTGTTCCTCAACTTGTGATATTGTTGTCATTGATGTTGTTGTATTTCAACTTGTATATTTATAAATACATGGAGATTTGTATATGTATTTTTTGTTTTGTTTATTGGTACTTGTGATCACATGATCTTGATTAGGTGTGTATATAGGGTGTGTCTGCCCTCTATGTCTGAAGAAGGGCAATAATGCCTGAAACGTTACATGTGTGGTGATCGCCATTAAAGTTGCTTAGGAGCTACTCCTGGTGTGTGTTTCTATGATTGCTTTTAGCCCTGCACCCAGTTTTTCACCTTCTTGTATTGTGTGTGTCTCTTTTTCAATTTTATATTTTATTAAACAATGAATTGTGCTACGGTGCAAAATATAGTCCTTGTTTTTTTTTTTAGATGATGCTTAGTTTTTATATTTATCAGGTCTGGTAAATCCCAAAAAGCTAGGAGAAATTAAAAAATGCATTTTGAACAAAAGCTTCGGTCTCAGGAGGTTAAGATATTCAAACTACCCAGTTATTTTTCAAACCTGTAATTTAGAAAATAAAAATTCACAAAATACATTAAGGATTCTATATTATTCAATCCAAGTTAGTATACCACTGATACTTTTCCCCTCTATATCCATTGTCTTATCAGTGGACTAGTGAACACAGTTGTCACCGTGTTACTGAGTTCAAATGTGCATCACACTCGCCTTGCTCAGCAGATCCAGCAGGGTGGGCCCGCCACCCTCAGTAATCGCCAACATGTCCTTGATAACACGGAGGAGGTTCTTCAGGAAACATGAGCTCACCTGCAGCAGAAAACAGTTTCAAATGTCACCACAGGGCCGTGTGACACTCTTAGGTCTTCAGTTGGTTATAACACGATTGAGGTATTATGTTAACATAACTTTTAAGAAATGTTTTTCTTGCCACATTTTTTTGTATCTTCTGAAATATTTGTTGAATATTGAGGCTTATCTGACTAAATACATTTAAAGTTTTTAAAAAAATTTATTTTTAAAATTAAAGCACCCTTTCAACAGTTGTAAAGACTTATTACTAGCTCTTTCACAGTTTGTAGCCTTATTTTGATGCGGATCCAAACCATGTGGTTTTAAGGATGTGAAAGCAGCTGTTGTTAGAAATGATTTCCATAAACTCCTCATGCAAATTATTTGCATAATTTCTCACCAGCGAAAGCTCATTGAGATTTGCAAACAGCCTCCACAAGTCAATGTCAGTCAGGCAGTTCCTCAGCTGCAGGTTTGTGAGCGTAGCCAAAAACACCTGAAATGCACAAAGAAGGCAGGGACAAAACAGGTTCAAGCTCCCTGTAATGCCAGCTTTAAATTTCAAATCCACTGCTGTAAAGACCAGGAAACCCGGAGAAACTTTTACATGAACTCCAAAGGCAGGATTTCCCTGAGAAGAACACAAAGCAGCAGGTGTTGGGTTTCGTTTAGGTTTGGTCTTTGTTTGTGGTCTTGTGTGTGTTTGCGTGCGTTGTGTTTGCGTGTGTGTCTGTGTGCATTGTGTGACTTTGTATGGAAAGAGTCACCTCTTTGAGAACCATGAGCTGATCCATGAAGTAAATACACTCGCTGGTGAAGAGCTCCCAGATGGTCTCTTGTCTCTTGATGCCCTGAGGGTCAGAGGAAGCACTGACCTGGGAAGACTGGTCCTGCAGGAACTCAGCCAGAGAGTAGTCCTGCTCACAGATAAACAGAAAGACAAGAAGCTATAACTCAGATTAGGAGGCTGTGTATAGCACACCAAAGAAAATGTGTTAGTATAAAACATGTCTGTTCTTTTCTTACCGCTATTATAGATTCAGAAGTACATGAGTGTTTGTTTATATTTGCGTGTAGGTGGACCTGACTGGTTACTGTCTAGAAATGCTGGTTCTTACACAACCCATGTCATTTAAACATTACAGGAGCTTTCATTTAACTGCCATCTTCTTATTTCTGAGTCATCTGGCAAACACTGAGCTGTATTTGAGTTGGGAATCTGGATCTCTTAGTAAACTAGTTCGCTTGGATTAGAAAGTTATAGAACATACAGAACCAACATGATGATTTACAAAACAAACAGCAACTGACAGGGCTCATTTCTTACCTTATATTTCTGTAGCTCAGAGTTTCTCCAGTCTTGAATCTGTGCAGCTGAAAGATATTTCTCAATATCTGACACTGTGCATGTCTGCAACTTCCCTTTAGTCTGAAAGGACAAATAAACACACAGAGATAATAGGCACATTTTTAGAGCTGTGCACTGCCCAAGAAAAAAGCGTTGTGCACGTAATTGTTGTTAATATTTGTTCACATAAAGACACAGCAGTCTCAAAGCTAAATTAACAAGTTTGGCTCAAGTTCTGCATTTCAAGTGTTGACCAATTACAAAAAAAACTGTGTGGGCTAAAAGGGATAAGAGGAAACACACTAATCTGCTTTGGGAAGTGGGTCAGAGACCAATGTCCAAATCAACTGCTCACTCATAAAACAAAGTACATCAAACAAATGACAAGCACCCCACTGACACCAGTCACACACATCAAGGACTAACAGACAGACAGTACACCTACCGTACTACGCCTTGAAAAAGGCCACTTTGACTTCTTGGTATCTGTAAAAGTTGTGAAATGCTGAAGTTAAACACACATAACAGTGTCTTACATTACACCTGTGGTGGACTTTGGACACAAATTTTGGAAATGTACAAAAATCTTTTTTTTTTTTTTAATCAGGTATATAACACAAATGTTATAAGAGTTGTCCATTTGATTTTTTGGCTTTACATGATTGGTGTTCTGATAGCACAAATACAAAACTATTTAAACTAATTATTGAGCTGTGTGAGGTTTGAAATAAAACCACCAGATAAAGCACAAACTTTTACTAAAGTACAAAATTATACATTTGGATGGATTAATATTTAGGAGGCATTGATACAGCATAGTATTACAATTTTTTTGCGTGACACCAAATATCATTATTTTATTAAATCAATTAAAATACTGTGGGAATGCTACAAACAAGAGGGCTCATCTCATGCAGCAACATCCTGAGATCGCGTTAGCCGAGCAAACTTACATTAAATCGGCTCACCTGAAACACCATCCAACACTGGACACACTTAGCTTAACAAAAATGCCTCCTAATTCAGAGCCAGCTACTGGCTGAGTCACACGAGCAAAAATAGGACAGCAACCTCCTTGCATCTATGAAAAAATCAGCGGCTGCCTGGTGATTGTATTGAATTTTTTCATATTCTGCGACCAATTGCAACTTGCAATGACTAAATGGTTATCATAATTAATTGCTGTATTATCATAAACTTTGCATGTAATTGCCAACTTGACCCTATTCAATCGCAGACTGAATCTGTCTTATGGCAACATTCACGGCAGGTTTTAGTGACAGTGCCGGTATGCTTGACAATCTTATTTTGCAGCAACAAAATAACTGAAGTGAGATGACTTTATCTTACGGGATAAAACAGATACTGACAAAGTTTAACTTTCAGTTGAAAAAAAGGTGATAAATCCAAATAATATTGTATTGTGAGTAAAATATTATAATAAAATCATAGCATGGGGTGTCACAGAAATTTATAAAGTAAACTGAAAAAACTGCTGTGCACAGTTTTTGAGTGGATCACCATAACAGTGAGCAAGGACAGGTTACAGCCAAGAAGGAAGCTCATTATGCCTTTAAATACTGAGACAACAGACATGTTGACTCAATAACATACCTGTACTAGTTCATGAGCAAGCATCACCTCAACAGAGGGCAAACCACATTCTGCTGAGACTGACAGGTACCTGAGATGTTTGAGCCATTTAATAAGTCGGCTGCTCCATTGGACACAAAAAGGTCTCCCGGTGAAACATCCAATCCGGGCAAACTGACAACCACAGAGCTCCGCCTCCTCTGATGAAGACTGAGGACACAGAAGCAGACAGGTGGAGGATTTAGGATTGAAAAAACCCCAAACAAACAAAGGAAAAACTAGTTCTTCATACCGTGGAGAACAGCTCATGGGACATCTGAAATTTTCAGTTCCAAGGATTATTACTCCATTGTAAGTGTATTGTATTTTAAAAGAATAGACATCATGTAAGCAACAGGAAATCACAAAATTCCTATTTGTCTTTTTACATTGTTGGGATACCAATGAAATACCATCCACATTATGCAGCAAACTGGCGATTAACATAGGATAAGTGTTATGTGTCTGATTATCCGGGGATAGATGCCGGTTAATGGATCGCCCTATTTGTGTGGAAAGAGGCAAGCTGTCAATGTGTGCCAGTTATAATCCTCTTGGTCTGCTTTTCACAGTTAGTAACTGAGGCATGGCTGTGGCTGGAAAAACACAGGCCTGCCTCTCAGCCTCAGGCAGGGCTTAAACGGCCACTGTTCTCAAGTGTTTTGACTTATCCTCTCTTGCTGCACTTCTGGGATTACTGCTGAAAGCAAAAATGAACATTCACATGTTGAAATTAAAAACTAAAAGCCTGTAATAAATCTGTTTAAGTAAAAATATGCAGGCTAAATATCTAGAAAGGGAATTACCATGGGAATGTTTTCATTTGTTGTAACAGACAAAAGGAAAAACTTGTGACAGCATTCAAATGACACTAGTGATCACAAACCAAACTGTGCCAATGCTAAAAAGACAACTACCGTCATTAAACGCGGCTGATTTCACCAAAAAAATAATGTGTAAAGCAACCGGACAGGCTAGCTCTGGTAAAGGTAGGACTCACTTTGAACAAGCTGACACTAATCGACAAGTGGTCAGTGACCCACGCAACACCTCTGCGGCTTGGCTTATAAATATTTTAGGACCTTGACTTTAAAAAGGGGAATTTAAGGTTCAGTAGAAAGAAAAGTAACAGATTAAGGGCAGACAATAGCGAAACAATCATGAGGAAGTCTGACTTACAGATGAGGGTTGATCTCCCTATTTATATTAACAAAACAATATACTGGAAGGACAAGCAAGAGGAACAATGTAGGAACAACAAAAGTAAAACTTCTTTATTAGATTGAATGAGGAAATGTGCTTCCCCTTGCAGCACATCACATCCCCTCAAACTCGACCTGCATTCTTGCTGCTGTGCCTGCCCAGTTGCAAAAGTAGCCCATGAGACTAATTCGAGTGCACACGTAGGCCACATGGCTGCGGGGCCAACTGTACACTTGCAGTATAAGTTAGTCTACAACTGAGCGGGAGTAACCTGGTACGTCTTTCCTCCAGGACACTTTTGTTCAACTGTGAAAGCACCAACTGTTCCTTGCTCTCACTGGATGGGGTGTTTTCCTCCTGGTAAAGTGATACATATACGCCTCCAGATCAATGTAAAGATGCTGAACAGTGAGACAGATATCAGTCGGCAGTAGCACCTGAGCACTGTAGGGGACATGTGGCACGAAAGGCAAGATTACTTCACCAAACCAGGTCAGTGCCTCCTCGCAGTTCATTCCACAGCATCCTCACAATGATATCCTGTTGTTTTGTGGCAGCTCAGAAAGCTTTCTCTGTGTCAGCCTCTCTGTGTCAGCCTCTCTGCTACAGAGAGCGCTTGTAAAAATGGCCGCTTTGTTTGGGCATAACAAGAGAAATAATGATGCCCCCAAACAAAACTGTCCCAACCAAGGCTCGCAAGGTCCGGTCAGTGTAAGAGGCACAGTGCCAGGGTGTAATTACAGGGACAATAGCTGCCTAATTATCCGGTAAGGGGAAGAGCCTGGTTGCCTATTAGGAGGGGTGTGGGCAGTAGTAAGGGAAAACAGCCTTAATGAGGGTTTGTCTAGCCCATACATAACCATAGGACTCTCAAAACTTAACCCACCAAGCTTATGAAGGATTAACAAAGACACGAGTGACAATGAATGCACAATAGGGATCCTCAAACCAAAGCTCCAATCATCATTGCTTGCTCTCAAGCACCCACAGAGCACACCAAGTCAGAGGCACTCCGACATGTTGCGCCTCAGTTTTTTTGGTTGTTTTTGTAAATGGGTGAATCACAAAAGGACAAAAACAATTAACAAATGTGAGAGCTGCATCGGTTCCAGGAAATGTTTTACTACATGCTTGATAAGCAAATATGTTCCCACACACTTCAACGTGAAGTTCTGATGTTTCCAGCCATGATGACAGGGCAACACAGACAGCATGCAAAACAGTCCAAGGTACACTTACCTATTATGGCAGGGCTCCTTCTCCTGCAAGAAAAAAAGAACTTTGTTAGTGACCTCATCTTTTTCAAAGCAGTAATTATACTACACGTCATATTGGCCTAGTCCTGCTCCACAGTCAGAATCAAACAGAGGGTTCACAGACCTCCTGCTGCTAACAACACCACTATATCACTTTCAAACATATTCAAATTTGAATCAGTATTTTAAGTGGCTGCTTGCATTCAAAAGCCTCTGATATTGGAAGAGAATGCCGGTGCTCTATTGAGGATCGGCTCGCTTGAATACCATGAGCTGATGAATAGATCTCCCCATTATCTTTTTCCATCGCTCACTGACCCCTCCATTATTGGGTGACTGCTGACTGCGGTGAATAGGGGCCCAAAGAGAGCACTTCCCAGGGCTCTCCAGGCTGTGGGTTTGGTCAGAACTGTCAGTGCATGTAACTGCTGATTCATTTGCTGTCAAAAGCTTGCATTGTGAGTGACCACTGCGGGAGGCAAGGCCGACTGAGGGAACGAAGGTTTTCTTCAAGGAAGGAATGTGTAACCATTTAATTTTTAGGCTTTGCACAAAAATAAATCAACGTTAGATTACAGGAAATTTATGTGTGGTGATGGGGAGGAGGCTCACATGATGGTTAAGAAAACTAGTTTTTCCTAAATTTTCCAAAATGCAGACACTAAATTTAGAGACCTGGTAAATGCTCACCTGAACGTCATCCTCAGGAAATCCATTGTCTTTATTAAGAATAGAATGAGCACTGTGACATTCTTGGCCCATGGAAGTGATACTGCCGTCAAAAGTGTTTGATATATGCGATCTGCTTCTCTGCCGGCCTGAGGATGACACTGGCTCATGATTGGGACAGGTCTCTCCATCAGAGGGGGGCTCGCTGCAAGAGGAGACTTTACTCTGTGTACTGGTGACAGGGGGCTTATGGGGGATCCTGTGCTTGCTGATGATGGCTCCTCCTGAGTGCTCTCCATCTTGGAAGGTTCTCTGAAATCCATCTGAGGACGTCGGGTGCTCCTCATCCTCCTCAAGGTGGGAGATGTGGAGATACGCCCAGGAGCCTGGCGGTCAAACTGAAAGAAAGGTGCTGCCGAGTTGTCTGAGTCCACCAAAGACAAATGCTTCAGTTTGGAGTGTGTCCGTTTGAGATCTATGTGCATTATGACTGGGTTGCTGGTCTGGCTCTCTTTGTGCTCAAAAGATGCTGAGTCCGTTTGTGTCTCAGCATCCGCCACACCTGCTGTGACAACTTCATTTTCAGTCCATTTCATGTAGCTCCAGTCCAGGATCTTTTCATTGTCCTGGTCCTTATCTTGCAGAATAACATGCTTTAGTGTAGACATTGCAACCTCAAAGGCATTGTAGGGGTGCATAGATCAGAAAATGTGTAATCTTATAGTCTAATTTTTTTCTCCTTCCACTTGAGGTCAAATGATAATCCTGCATTCCAGTCACCATTCACAAGGTTTACTTCTCCCACTGCTGTTGGGGAAAGATGAGAATTTGTCATTATTCACAACCAAATGAAATCAGGCACAAACCTACCTCTAAAAATGATTACAAATGTCAGCTGGCAGGAAAGAAACCCTGAAAATGTATCGTGCCTATAAAATTCACTATAAAGTGTCTGTGCAATCCCGCCAGATGGAGTAGAACAATTCCACAGTTCATATATTCAAGAGTAGGATCACAGCACAGTTTTCCAATAGAGGTCTCGACAAAAGAGTTCCACCTCTGCTGACTCAGATTACTGTCTGCTCCTGCGTTTGCATACTAATGTAGACTTTCTCTTTTTCACTATTCTGTCGTCCTAATACGCTTCCTCGGTGTATTTCACTGTTTATTCGAAGCCTATCGAGCTGTTAACTCGGTCCATCCACGAGCGGACAAAGGTAAAGAGAAGAAATCAGAAACAATGCATCAATGTAACTTTATAGCAACAATTAATCTTATTAAATGCACGGAAAGAGCGGAAAAAATTAAGCCTGGTTTACTTTCATCCATCCACCGGTACCTCGCGACCACTCGGACCGACGGGTTGCTCCTCCTGATGAAGGCTGACCGAGGAGAGTCCCGCTGGAGAGTCCTGTAGGCTGTCTGTCGGCAGGCTGAATATAAGTTAATGCTTATTTGTTCCTCCAGAGCGGAGCTCCTACTGCAGGTCCGTGTGGAGAGAAGTGGAGGAGGGAGTGGAGCGTTTCATTGTTTAGAGCTGGGAAAGGTGTGACTGCTGTGCTGCACGGGAACTGCAACTCACTCTCTCTCTCTCTCTCTCTCTCTCTCTCTCTCTCTCTCTCTCTCTCTCTCTCTCTCTCTCTCTCTCTCTCTCTCTCTCTCTCTCTCTCTCCCAGCCCAGTATGTCACACAAATACATGAAGCCGGTCAGTCACACTAGGACAGTTAATGTTAAACAATTACCACTTACCTCTGTTACATGTGCAATTATTATTATACAAAATGTACTATTGCTTGTAACCTTTGAGTCGGGTGGTATACAATGTGTGTTTCTTGCACATGCCGACAGGTGCCTCTACTTTTTTTTTGGCATTTATTGATTCTAATCAGGCACTCAAAAATTAGCCCACAGTTCGTTGATACAGCAGGCAACACCATAATCGTAGATTCATTATTCTGAGGAAGCATTTTAATCTTGCACCCAATCGTCTATGAAGCAACAAGAGTGCCCCCCCACACACATATAATTAAATTTGTTAATGAATTAGAATTGGAAATAAATAATTCAATAATGCATAAAAATGACTAGTTTAAATTCTTTTTGACACATTAAATTAATTATATAATTAATTAAGAATTTATTTACAATTTTAATAAATTCACGACACTCAATTATTTGTTCAATTATTTATTTATTAATATATCATTAAACAATTATATATATATATTAACATATCGCTGGCACTCTTAGTGCTCCATAATCAATAGGAAGTTTATTTAATTTTTTTAAAAATGTACACTTTAAATAATGCTAGGCATTAAATTTGATGTGGTTATCACATCATATGGCATTATTTGTAGGTCTATGTGTATTTAAAATATGATAAGTGAATGTAGTCATTTTAAAGCATTTCATATAGAATTTAGTGTGTTTTATGAGACTACATTTTGAATCATTGCTTTGACAAGACAAGTTTTGGATATTTTTCTTTTTGCCTCACTAAAAAATTGTGAGTATACTGTGCTGTGTGGTATAAATAGGTCTGTGTGCCAATATCAAATTAAAAAGAGCCTGAAGACCATTATTCTGCAGGCTGTTATTATGCAGCCCACTCGTTTCTTCTAGTTTCACAAGAGGAATCTGGCTAAAATTTCTGTTTACGTATATTTATTGGGTTTTTTTGTGTTTTTTTAAAGTTATTATTTAGCTTTGCATTACAGTGACACACCATGAGAAAGCAGTTTTTGGAACCAATATGAAACAGCACTAGGTGGTATTTATATTTAACACACGATGGAAGGCAGGGGAGCAGCTCAATCACCTGCAGGGCAAACCATGTGAGTAACGTTTCAGCGTGAACTCTTTGGATCTTGCGCGCCCCCTGGCGTATTAATATGGAAAGTACACAAAACTACCATACCTGTGTTCTTGCTCATGAGCTCCTGCCGCTGTTCCACTGCAGGAAATTCCGCCCACCTGCTGCCGATTAAATCTTTCCAATAAAGTGGGTAAATGACACTTTCATTTTCACACCTTTGCACATTCATGTACCGTAATGATGATACATTTGGTATTAATGAATTGGGCAACTTGTGATAATCACTATGACTGTCACCACCAGCATCAGCATTTTAGTCATTCTCAGAGGTGGAAGAAGTAACGCTCACTAAAATAAAAGTACAGATTATCACCTAACTGGTAGGTCAATTGAATGGATCCAATTTTAAAGTATCCATAACATATTTATATATGTTATTGCATTATTAATACTGATACATCACCACATTTTAACTACATCATGGTGGTGTAGTCCAGTGGTTCCTAACCGGTGGGTTGGGCCCAGCAAAGAAGCACATGACAAATGTAAACAGTCAAGTTCTGATGGACAAGTTTTTATGAATGTTTCTGACAGGTGTCATTTTTTTTCCCTTTGAGATGGAGTACAGTGCAAAAACACATTTTACATAGTAAGTCAGCACAAATGAGTCAAGCTGTGAAGTTTTGTGAGTTCACACAAAGATTTTACAAAAAAAGCATTAAAACTAAAGTGCAGTACCACGTTTGTCCATTGCTTTGCTGAACAGTCAGAATTTTGCACTGTGTTGAGACCAAAAAGAAATATTTAACATTTAAGTTTCGATGAAGATAAAATAAATAATGGAAATAACTGAGTCTGATAGATAGATGGGCACAAGCCATGCGTGCTATCTATCTATCTATCTATCTATCTATCTATCTATCTATCTATCTATCGGCACGCTTTGTTTTGTAATATTCCACCAGAAGAAACTTAAATATTTAAGGAGGAGCTATTATGATACAATTTGATCTCCCAAAATATCTCTAATATCGATTATCGGTCCTTCCGTACACCTGTACAAGTGCATTTCCTGTCAAATCTTGCCATTTAGTAACTTGTGTTTTCCAGTGCGCCTGCTCTGAATAAAAACAAAAAACTTGTCATTGAACGGAATTTGCGCACAGCCGTGACAGCGGCAGTCTCCTCCCCCTCAAGAGTGGATGCGAAGACTCCGGGTCTCTCAGACATACAGGAAGAAGTTGATTAAGTGCAAAAACACAGCGCGTTCCTAAAACTCGCTCTCTTGTTTTACTTTTGCACTTTCACCTTTACTCGATCGACTTTGCTGAACTGCAGAACTGGAAGAATGACGGTGAATCTGACGGCCGATGCCAAACTGGAGGCGCTGTAACGTGTGGATCACTTTACCCGAGGAGGAGAGTGCGATTTGTTCATAAATGGAAAAGCAGAACAAATGTTAAACATATCTTCGGTGAAAATGCCAGAGAACAGATCCAGTTTTCTTCACATTGGAGACATTGTGTCTCTGTACGCGGAAGGCTCGGTGAAGGGCTTCATCAGTACTTTGGGGTACGTTCCTCCTTTCTGTCTCACTTTCTACTCTCTCTCAAGAGCCAATGGCTTAACCCTTCCGTGTGCACGCTTTTTTTTTTTTTAAACTACTTTCACTTCACGTCTGGCGTGAGTTTCTTCATCTCTACGTTTTATGCAAACCCAACAAATTAAAGCTAAGCGACCTGCGGTCAAGGCCCGTCGGCGCGTAAACTGTTGCTGCTCAGGAAATTCTTCATGTTTACGCAAATCTAACAGGAATGCAAAGCAGCGTGTTGCCCAGGTAGGCTTCACAAGTGGCTGCAAGCAGATTTCTGTTGCTGTGGTCGCCAAAGTAGGGTTCAGGGCCCCAGAGAGAGGCACGAAAGGGTCAGGTTGGCCCTCTGGGAAATGAGGGAGGAGTAATTCTTCATTCATTTAATGTTAGGTAATGGCCAGTGACCCTGAATGCCACTCCTCTAGTTAAGCAGACCCATGTGTAACAATATAAATGGACATTTAATCCTTCTCAGATACTGAAGCTACATGTCACATCTTCTCTGTTGATCTCACAAATATTTATGGTGTTCACATGAATAAAGGAATACATTTTTCCTATTTAGATATAGGATAAGTCATCCCTATGTGTTGCACATGTTTTGAAGTAACCTTGTGGCAGTGCATGTACAGACCATCATGAGATCTGAACCACATTTTGATTTGAAACTCAAACTCAATTTTTGTCAAATTTCATTATGATAAGTCTATACTTAAAACTTTGGGCAGCAGCCTAAAATCCAGTGGATCACAAGATAAACACGAGAGGCCACAAGGTGAATGATGAGCTGAAAAGAAGAAAAAAAAAGTAAAGTCATATTAAATATATCAAACTTTTCCATCAAGGCCCCTCCTGCTCTTGCTAGATGTCACATCTTGTCTGTCATTGTTAATCCAGTGAAATCTGTGAAGGTTGTGGAGGTGCTCCTCAACAGGGAAACCACTATCCTTGTGTGTAATGTGACTGTTTCCTATACTATAGCTCTTGCACTCAGCAAGCTACTTGTCAGTTTTACTTGTTGTAAACAAAACCACTTCTCTCCACACAGCAGTGCAGAAAAAGAAGAAGCCACACAAGCGGTTTTATTGGTTGTGGCTCCTCACAAGCCTTGGCGGTTCCGGGTTACACTCTGGCCTCTGAGCCTACTGAACGAGTGTGGAAACACTGACTGGCCCTGAGGAATGACTCTGCCCCACCCACATTCTCTCAGCCTTCCCCTCACTCCTGCTTTAAATTCTTCCTGCAAACAGTAACTTCAGATCAGATGGTCAAATCTGTAACAGAAGCTGAACTATGTGTAACCCTTGCACGCAACAGTGTTTCCTGACTTATCTGTCAGTGTGGACACAGCCAGGGTACTTTTTTTTTTTTTTTTCTTTCCTGAAAAGCTCCCATAACTGTAAAGGCATGTGATAATGCAAATCGAAGCAATGGCACCCTGCATAGTACACAGGAGCTGTACATTTCAAAATGCAAAAGTGCACAGGAGGAATTGTTCACACCTCCTATTGTTGCAAAGGGAAAGTAATGGAATTCTTATCAGCCCTTCAATAACTCGTGTACCTGAGACAGGTGACCTGAGAATTTTATCAAGTGCTCTGCTGTGCCAAAGCTTGCTTAGGCCCACAGAGAGAAGCAGCATGTAAATCAAAGAGCCTTCAGCCGCTGTTAAAACAATTTAACCTCATCTACACAAGGCTAACCGTGCTTATGCTTGCTTAAAATAACATTAAATAAATCTGAGTCCCACACCTTTGATTGGAAGCCTACTAACCTCTGAGTGTATTAATGTGTCGTTACAATCAGTTCAATTTGTTGTACATCTGTAGATAGAAATACATAGAAAGATACAACTAAAAATCCAACATCTTCACATTGTTTAAGACTTTTTTTTTTTTTTAACCAAAAGTGAATTTGTTGGAAGGAACTGTTTAATCAGTAAGTGTATGACTCATTTAGATTACCATGGTATCAGCGGGTTGAAACATGCAGGCACTGGTGTTGAAATCTTTCACATGCATACACTCTTTTCTTGCAGATGAGTCACTCCTCTGTCTTCCCATCACTGTTCTTTAAAACATTTAACAGAGGAAACCTATCAGACCTGCTCTTCTGCATTACATGCTCTGTTTTTCCTGCGTTTTCTCAGTCCACTAAACACAGGCAATAGCTATAATTAGCTTCTCTATGCCCAGGTTGGTAGATTTATCTTTGGTTCATGTTTAACTTGGTTACAGAGCGTCAGGCACCGTCAGAGCCTCTCTGTTTGTACTAACGCCCGTCTCTCTCTGCAGACCTTATTTATGAGCTTTCCCAGAGAGCACTCCTGTTTAGCCAGTTAGCCTTGTGATAATGCTTCCTGTTGGGCTCTATTGTTTCTCATTTAGATGTAACATTGATACAGAGTTGGAGGAAACAATACATAGCCCGTAGACTGACTGATTGAGTTCCGTGGCATTAAAGGGAAATGGCTCAGCGCTCTTAAGCAGAGCTGCCAGCTTTGTGTGAATTGGAGGAATTGTGCATTGCATTATGTTTCTCCTCAGCGGACGGGATGAATGGATGCGCTTGTGCACCTCGAAATGTGGTGCAGAGGGGATAAATGGAATGGGATGATATGGAGTCTTTTGTGTAGAAATTCATAGTTGGTGTCATTGCCTGCTACTGAAGTTGTAGCATTTCTCTTGGGTAAAGCCAAATCTGTATGCGTCCTACAAATACTGCAAGAAAACCTCCTTAGATACTGTGATCGCTTCCCTTACAGGCTTACCTTACATGAATTCTTCTAGACTTAAAATGGCCTTTTCCTCCACATGTCTCAAATGTGCTTTTGCCCTGTCTTAACATCGCAAAATTGATTTTCTGATGAAAGTTTTGAGTTCCCCTAGCAAGAAATGTAATTTCAATTTACAGTGTCAAGGCGGTATAATTCAGACCATTGTTTTGTTTGACCTCTTTAAATTAAAGCCAACAAAGAGCAGTAGGATAAGGATTTAGTTAAAGTGGTTTGATACTTTCATCAGATCAGGGGGTACATGTACAGAGCAAGTGGAAAAGATAATTCACTGCTGGACCTCTGACTTACATTTTAGTCATAAAATAAAGATCAGCTACTTGTCAGTCACTTAAATGTTTCAAGTATTCATTATTTAGACCTGCTCTTATTCTGTCTCTGTCTGCTTTTTCTTAACCTATTCCACAATAGGCTCTCAGGCATCCATTCTTTTATGAGCACCTTCAGCCTCAGCTCTCTCAGCACCGACCGCTAACAAAGGTTGCTAAATATTTCACAGTTTAAAGATGATATGTGCAGAAGGATGCTTAAAGAAGGACCGCTACCTTTGATATCAGAAGGTCTGCTTCTGGTCCAATTTAAACTAGTTCAGGACATCTGTGCCCAAACAAACACACTTCATGCCATCTGATGACTCGTTACTGTTTCCTCTGATCCGTATGTGAGTGATGTGACAGGCATTGCATGCAGTTCTTTAAAATGACTGTCGATGAATGTGCGTGCTTATCATTTCTACTTCCTTAATGCTTTTTTGCAGCATAACTGGAGTACTGTTTTAATTTCTTTGAACCAAAGCATTTCCTTAGTTATCCGTCATCCCCAGCTTCAAAGTTTTAAGCCTGTGCTCGTCAGATGTGTCAGAAGGGTGAGGTTTGCTCACCTGTTGTGTCTCTGAGCCTGTCAGTGAAACATGTCTAGTGTGTTGCAAATAAAGGGTGAGGACATGGGGGAAACAAGGCAGTTAACTGAATGACACCTTTTGAATGCCCTCTAATCAACCCTGCACAGAAACCACATGGTTTCCTCTGGTGGCAGCAGCCCAGTGTGTGCTCTAGTGATCTACAGAAGACTTCACAGGGAGGCCTGCTCTTCCATGACCAATAAGATGTGCAGTCTCAGAGCTTTATTTTACGTTTTACAAACAATGTTTATTTTTCATGTTTACTTGGATGCATGTGAAAGCCATAGAAACTTTGAGTTTATTCTAGTTTATTTATCTCAACATGACTTATGTTGGCCTGGAAAGCAGAGATCAAAACACTGTTAATATGGATGAACTCCACCCAGAAATACTTCCAGATACTGGTAGCGCTCCATGTATATGTTGGAGAACAGAGACATTCACTCTTTGTGGTTTTTCTAGTAAAGATTTTTTTTTCTTGCAGAGGGTTATAAACTGTCTATTCAAATTATAGCTTTAGTTGTCGTTTGAGGTTCAATTTCATGTATTTGCACGTTAGTGTGATAGCACCTTCAGACCACATTTTGTGCACATCTCTAATTGCAAGACTGTGTGGCTTGTTATCGACTATAATAATGCATTTATAATAATTATGTGTGTTGTTTTTTCATGTTTGCCCTTCTCTGCAGACTCGTTGATGACAGGTGTGTTGTCCAGCCTGAGGCTGGAGACCTGACCAATCCACCCAAAAAGTTCAGAGGTATGTAGGTTTTTATTGATCGCAGTGGTTTGTGGTCACGCATGAACATACAAACGCACACATTTTCATATTCAGATTTGTTTCACATAGCGTTGTGGTTTAAAAGAAAGGCTTTTATGTGTTTAAGTGATTTAAAGGCTTCTGGTGAGTAAATAACCAGTAAGCTCAGCATGAAGACGCTTGAGTGAGTCCTGTGAGCCTGAATGTGTTTCCTCCTCTGCAGATTGCCTCTTCAAGGTGTGTCCCATGAACAGATACTCAGCCCAGAAGCAGTTCTGGAAGGCAAAGCAAGGAAAACAAGGCAACAACAGTACACAAGAAGACCTCTTTAAAAAGTTACAGGTACAACTATTTTTAACCTTATAACATTCTACACAACTTTTTAACATACTCTACACTCTATACTATACAGACTCTTGTGCTTGCAATGGTGTCCTTGGCAGAGAACGAGTTTCCGAGTTTCTGTGTTCAGTGTTTTAGTAGCTGGTCTGGCTGCTTGTGCATGCTAATGTAATGCATGCACAAGCATTACATTGCATTGTTACATTGTTGCCCCTTCCTATATTTATAAAGTCTATAGCAATGGCCTCCCTGCTGCGATGCACATTCGGGATGCCACAATGCAGTCCAGAGTCTTCAGCTGGTTCCCCCAAATCACAAACGATTAAAAAAAAAAAAGTAATTGATATTATTAATCTAAGTTATGAGCAGTTATCTTGTTTTGTTTTTTTACTTGTAGGGCAAAGAAATGGCACCCATTTCTTTCTCAAAGCAGCCATTATGTTAATTATCCATTCATTCATCCATTTTCTGCCACTTATCTGTGTCTGGATTGTGGGGGCAGCAGTCTACGCAGAGATACCCAGACCCTCTCTCTCTCTTCAGCACTTCTTTTAGATCATCTTGGGGGACTCTTGTTCCCCTGGATGAGCTGGAGGTGTTCCCAAGCAAGCTGAGAGACATAATCTCTCCAGCATGTCCTGAGTCTGCCCTGGGGACTTCTCCTGATAGGACATGCACTCGGGGCAGCAACTCGCCCAGAGTGAGCACTCTACTCCAGTGCACGCTGGAGGTCACCACCTGATGAGGCCAGTAGAACTACATCATCTGTGAAGAGCAGAGGTCAGGCTTTTATGAGCACCTTCAACCTCAGCTCTTTCAGATGATGCTAATAGAGGTTGCAGACATACGGCTGCAGGCCTAATGATATAATCACAAAAATCAATCTGCGACGTAGGGTGTTGAACATGGTGCTTGTTATGGCAAACTGTGGCACAAAACACCACTTGGGTTCATGTCAGGGAGGCCGTTCCTCCCAGTGGCATTCCTCCAGGTCACACTGTCTTTGCCCCGCACCCAGGGACTCTATGAAAGCCGGGTACACCGAACTGTCATTTGGCACATAAGCACAAATGATGGTCAGGAACCATTCCCTGACCCGGAGGCTCAAGGAAGCAATTATGCATAAATTTATGCATAATTACAATTTAAACGAGGGATGCACCAATCCAGTTTTTTTCCATCCAAATACAGATATCTTTGGGCATCTGACAACACTGAGTACCATTTTAATGCCAGTGTTAAATGTATAAGCTTTATTTGTCAATGTAAGCATAAGACACATTATGATATGGGCAGGGCAACATTATGGTTGACGTTAACATCACTTTCCTGACTTTCTAAAGAAAAAATTTTCTTTTTTCCTCAGCATGAGAGTCTTTGCGCTGTTTTGCTGTCAGTTGAACTGTTTTCTTTCCTTTGCTCTCTGATTCACCACGGGGGTCTCCTCTGCTCTGCTCTGCTTGAGCAGTGACACGCGAAGAAGTGCAGAGAGGTGAAGGGAGCATTACTTCAGTTTATTATGACCATTCAGTGTATTTCAAAACGGTAGTCTAGGCTGATGGTTGCTCTTGTGTAAACAACCTTTCTGTTTGTAGATGAAATGTGGAAGAAGGAAGGCTGTTTATGCGGCACCTTTTTAACACTGGTCTGCTTCGTTACGCAGCATGCAGCAGAACTGGAGCAGAAACAGAACGACTCAGAGAACAAGAAGCTGCTTGGAGAAGTTGTCAAGTACAGCAGTGTCATCCAGGTAGAGATAATCACTTAAGCTATGGTGTCACACTGCGTGGAGTGCTGAGCCTACCTTTTGTTTTATTGTTTGCCGAGCTTGTGTTACTGTCATCCAATCCCTGATACCTCTGGCAGGTTTTAAAAACAATCGTATTTGATTTCACTCATCGCTGAACTCATGCCTTAATGGCTGGATTAGGAAACTATATATTTAACTGCTGCTGTGAAGGGTACTGGCCATTGTGGATAAGCAATTCGTTTGGATTGATTTTTAAAACACAGGCTAATTTAGAGTGAATTCAGGATATGTCTCCAAATCAAGTCAAATTAAATAACAAACTAAAAAGGTGCACATGGATAAGATGTTTATACTCTACCACAAATAAACAGGAGATTTGCTTTTTAACCAATTATATGATACAAAATTGTGCAGAAATCTTGAGTCACCTCATTTTTCTATGTTTTGTTTCCAAGGAGAGAGACTTTCTTTTATTATTATTATTATTATTATTATTATTATTTTATAAAGTGGCCTTGAGCAGTAGTTGTACAGGCTTTCTGAAGGTCTTTCAAAAATTTTCTTCAGACTTTGGCTGCTTTTTCAGTCCAGTCGTTGTATCTGACCATTTTCAGAGGAATGTTCTTTTTGTTTGTTAAGCCACTGACCTATGAACCATTCAATCCTAAAAAATGCACCTAATGTTGTCTACACACAACAGCTTAGCAAAGAAGCCGTTTTAAATTGTACTTTTAGGCACGTTATTACTAGCAGCCTGTCTGAACAACTCGTAATTTGTTCCCATTTCTTTAGTGGAATCTATAAAAATGCCAAAGATAACACAGTTAACATAGTATTTTTTATTTTTACATCAACAAGGTGATTTCCAAAGAGCTATGAGCTGGATATTCCGTATCTCAGTATGATGTGCAGTATCTTCTTAAAAAACTCTGGGAAATCAGGACAAAAGAAGATGTGGCAGGCCTAAAAAAAAAAACATCTGCAGATGGCCCAGACCTCTGTCAGGGCTTTGCATGAAATATTCAGCAAAGACCTGACACGGGACCTGAGAGATGCACCTGGCTCTTCACTTTATCCATTTCATGTTTGCTGAGGTGTCAGTAGAAGGGTGACTGTCAAGGAAGGGAAAGCTGAGGTATACAAAATTATACAAGAAATGGACTAAAAATCAGTGGAAACAGGTCTTTTGGAGGGATGAATCCAATATGAAAATTTTGGTTCCAATTGTCATCAATCTGTATGCAGGAGGTCAGGTCTGCAGCCATCTGTAAAACATGGTGGAGGCTGTGTCATGGCTTGGGGCTGCATTTCAGCCTGTACAGTCAGGCTGTAAGTAGTCTTCAGAAGAGTTTCTGAAGACTACTTAAAGAAATTACAAGGAAGCTTCCTAAGAGAGTTCAAACTGTGTTGAAGAAAAAGGGCAGGCATACCAAATATTGACTTTCAAGCTTGTTAGAATTTTACAAATTCTGTTTTTGCCATATATTCTGTATACTGTTTTCATGTGTGTTGGCAAAATATAAAGAAATGGGGAGTGGTGGCTTAAGAATTTTGCACAGTCCTGTATTTACACCTGAAGTTACATTACAGTTACTTTACAGATTAATATTTTTGCATGCAAAATGTATGATGATCAAATAAAAGGATAACTTGTACTACACATAAGCAGAGCTCAATTAATTATCGATTTTCCAAATGATTTTGTGACAGCTATTTTAATTATTATTATTAAGCAAAAATGATTTTATATAAATAATTTTTACTTTTTTTTCTTTTAAAACAGTGTTTATGTTATTTTAATCAGCTGTTGGTTGGACATAAGAAGCATGTAACTGTGATGTAAACAGTGAAGCAATTTCCTTGAATATACCTGCCTACTTTTACTTGCAAACATTTTCAATGCAGGATTTTTACTCTTTTCTCTCACTTTCTTTTTTTTTTTTTTTTAACAATAATATAGTGCTGTTTTTACTTACTCCATTGCTCTTTGAGTGTCTAAGCTGCCTAATTGTTCTGTCTTAGCTCCTGCACATAAAGAGTAATAAGTACCTGACGGTGAACAAGCGTCTCCCTGCTTTGCTTGAGAAGAATGCCATGAGGGTTTCTTTGGACCCGGCTGGAAATGAGGGCTCCTGGTTCTATATTCAGCCTTTCTGGAAGCTCCGCAGCGAAGGAGATAATGTAGGTTTCTCTTTCCTGTGCATCACCTCTTTGAAGACGTGAAGTTCTGCCCCAAAACACTCGACATTCCTCTCTGTGTAGACTGTCAGGTCATTGTTTGTCCTGTTCAAATAACATTTCTGATTTTGTCCTTCTCCTTTGGCTTTAGCATCCTATGGTTAAAGGTATTGCTTCTGATTGTGCATGATGTGTGTGTGTTTGTTAGGTCTGACACAGAATATTGTGGAAAAGCATGGATGCAACACCACTGCAAATGCATGTAGACTGTCAGGTTGAAGTTTAAAAATCTAGTCAGCTGTTTGCTTTTTATCTACTGTATGTCACTGCTGCTTTATATTAAGAAATATTTTTAAATACACCAGCACAATACAGGGAAAAGTGTGTCCGGCCACCTATTTCTGATGCCACAGTGTGCTTGTGTGTGGCTGCTTAAGAGGACAAACAGTTGATTGTAGAGTCTGTTGTAGCTTACTGTGCTATGGATTAGAAAGCATGTGTTAAGCAAGCAGTGATAGAAAAATAGGAAGTGCACTTTTAAGTCCCCATATCTTTGTATGCTGCATTCATATCCTCTGGCCATGGTATGAATAAATCTGTTTGTTGTGAACAGCTCGACCACTCTCTCAAGTGAAGCCCAGCCTGTTTTGCTGCTGCACCCTTGACCAGAAAAAATGAGGATGTTTGAAAAACCCCTTGCATGGATCTACTCTTACTTTATTCTTAAGCCATTGAAAACTGCTGGAAATTGACAAAACAGTGTCTCCTCTTGCAATTTGTCTGTGTTCCATTGGCTTCAAGGTGGTGGTTGGAGACAAAGTGGTGCTGATGCCAGTAAATGCCGGACAGCCTCTCCATGCCAGTAACATCGAGCTTTTGGATAACCTTGGCTGCAAAGAGGTGAGACTAGTCCATTTGTATTGTTTTTCATCAACACTGAGACATCAAAAGGAGGATATTATATTATTATAATGAGTTTAGCAGATAGTGCATGGCTGTTAATTATGTGGTTGTCTCCTACTTGTGTGCATACTCCAGGTCAATGCTGTTAACTGTAACACCAGCTGGAAGGTCACCTTGTTCATGAAGTTTAGTGACTACAGGGACGATGTCCTAAAGGGCGTATGTTTTTTTTTTTTCTTTCCTCATTTCTTCATATTCTTTTAACGCATGATTTTAATGGAATCACATGCATTATTTGTGGCTTAAAATAACATGCAGTTTTTATGTAGCACTTTCATGTTTTGTATGCTGTCCTCTGTCAGGGAGACGTTGTGAGGCTGTTTCATGCTGAGCAGGAGAAGTTTCTAACCTGTGATGAGCACAAGAAGAAGCAGCATGTCTTTCTCAGGACCACACTGCGGCAATCTGCCACCTCTGCTACCAGCTCCAAGGCTCTCTGGGAGATTGAGGTAAAGCATAGACCAGAATGTTTGGTGAATCCAGCCCCGGGTAGCTTTCCAGTCAGGGGGGCAGTTTTTGGATGAAAAGCAAAACTGAATTGAACGTGTTCTTTTTAGTATTTACCAGCCATACCATCAATGAAGTAAAAACCCTGCTAAAGCAAGCCGAGTTATAATCTGTGCTCAGCTGGATAAGCAGAAGCTTTTTGTCATGGCAAATGTTAAAAATCAATTACCATTTGTGATTTTTATAACATTATTTCCCCTTTATGAAACATGTTTGCATGTCTTTAGTTCTGCATAATCATATCTATTGTGTTGCATGTTCCTCTTTATCAGCTTACCGTAAGTGGAAGTTCCTGTTGTCTGTCTCTTTGTGCCAGTTTTTACTTACATTATTGTATCAGTTGCTGTTGCACCAGTGTGGGAAAACAGAATATTCTTGTGTTCTTACCAATGTGTAAGAGATGACTCTTACGCTGACTCATTCTGATACTGCAGTGCAAAATGATGTTGGTGTATCAAAAGCTTTAAAAATCAAGGCATGCATCTGTTTGATTTTTAGTTCATAATCTCTCATTTCATGCAACCACTTAGTGTTGCATTCAAGAACTTTATTTGACTGCTTTTAAACCAGCTGTCTTTTTGTTGAATGTGCAGCTCAGGAAACCAAATTTATGTTCAGTGTTGTATATTCCCATTCAGAAGAAAACTGTGAACAAGATAATTAAAACTCCTCTCAACTATTCCAGACCTGCTGAAACACTTTTTGGGGATATTTACTATAGAAAACACCCTAATCTCTTGGCAAAAAGTGATGCTTCTAGGTGTAAAAGGCTTCTTATATTGTGTCCTCGTGGCAGGTTGTGCACTATGACCCCTGTCGGAGCGGAGCTGGACAGTGGAACAGTCTCTTCCGCTTCAAACATCTGGCAACTGGAAATTACCTTGCAGCTGAGGTGTGTTTCAGATATTATTTTTTTTAACCTGTTTGTGCTTAATTATAGGGCTCTTTAAAAAATAATTTCACATTAATAACCAATATGGTGGTTGCTTTTCAAATTGAGTGCGTCTACTTTTCAGTTTTGAGTGAGCACAGCTGAAGAGGATTTTAGATGATGTGCTGTAGGTGGCAGTATTCCCATTGTTATACCCACTATCACCCATGCTTGGCTGTTGAATATATTGTATTGGGTGTTGATGATGGTAGTGATTCTGTCATCAGCGCTTTCTAGATCTGAGGCCACTGATGGGTCATTTTTTCTGCAGATAAACCCTGAATTCAAAGACAACACTGCAGAGTCCAAAGGAGAGGTGAGCCAGTTAAAAAAGCTAATTTACATGCAATATCACATACACCTGACCTCAAACTGTGGCGTCACATCAATTATTGCTGACAGATTTTTTGCTTATATATTTTTATATACTAAAGCATTGTCAGCAGTAATGACATTTAGAGCATGATTAATTCTTTTGTAATTGAGATAAAATGAGTTAATGAACAAGAAAGAAATGATGAAATTCTAAGTGTTTTAAGGTAAATCAGTTATAATTTTAAACTTTTCTGTCTCCCCATTATTTGGTTATGCAATACCACCAGTTCATTTCTCTCTCACGCAGGCTCACAAACTCTGCCAAACTCTAAATCTATATCTAGACATTTCTTTCAGCTCTTAGCGAGCTTGCACATTTGTATTCTGGCAATGCAAGGAACATGCACACAAACTCTCTCAGTCTCGCACACTTTCTCATGCACATGCTGAATTTCAGACACACAGGGGGCTCCTTACATAACGTCTGGGTGTGGGGGTGCCCTGTGAGAGGGGATGGAGGGGAGGCAGACGTGCTGTCTGCTCTGCTCCACTCGGCTGTGCTAAGCTGGTGGGGTGAGTCACTAGCAGAGCGGAGGGGGAGATGGAGGAAGGGAGGAGGGGAGTGGGAGGATGGAGAAGCTGAGGCATGGAGGCTGCTCCGGGGAGCTTCCCATTGACATGCAGAGAACAGTGGGAGAAATTAACCCTCACCATTATCTGCTGTATCTGCACTCTTTAGGAGCCTACATACTGCAGTATCTAACACAGCACACAGAGAAGTCATTGCTCTGTACATTTATGTGTAACTTGCTAACTCATTAGAGTGCAAAGTGTGGCTCACAATCATCTGTCCTCAGTATACAGCATCTGCGGGTATTGATCAGTATTTATCAACAGTAGGTGCTATTTCGGTTTTGTAAGCATGGAATGATAAACCAACCACGCAGAGGTTTTTAGCAACATAGACTCGCCGATACTTACCATTTCATTTCAGTGTGGCTGAATATTTATTATGTACCAGATGTACTAGATATTTTTTCCTGTCAGGTATGCGAGTGCAATTTGAATTATTGCCTTGGGATGTTAGGTTTGTTAGATTGCACATAAGAGGAAAAAATGATTTTAATACCTTCAAAAGTTTTTAAATGGGTGAAAGAATAGTCAGTCAGCAAAACACTCGGTCAGTTCCATTTGATCTCGTAATCCAATATTTATTGGGTGCAGCTATAGTATTAAAAAGAGAATTTGTGCTGTTTTATTAAAACATAAATAACCTGAATTACTATTATTATTTCATGGCTATTTTCACAAATCTCACTCATTAATGTTTTGTTCCTTTTGTAAGTCTTTTGTTTAGTTTTAGTTTCTAGTGGGCTATGATATTTGCAGATGATATTGTGATCTGTAGTGAGAGTAGGGACAGCTGGAGAGGTGGAGGTATGCACTGGAGAGAAGAGGAGTGAAAGTCAGTAGAAGCAAGACAGAATACATGTGTGGAAATGAGAAAGAGACAGGTGGAAAGGTGAACATGTGAAGAGTAGAGGTAGTGAAGGTGGATGAGTTTAAATTCCTGGGGTCAATCATCCAAAGCAATGGACAGTGAAAAAGAGACGGATAAGAGAGTGATGGCAGAGTGGGGTGGGTGGAGACGTCAAGGGTCCACCCACCCAATCCTTCTGTCACAGTGTCAGGGGTGATCTGTGACAGAAGGATGGCAGCAAGAGTGAAAGGGAAGGTTTACAAGATAGTAATGAGTCCTGCTTTGATGTATGGTTAGGAGATGGTAGCACTGACAAAAAGACAGGAATCCGAGCTGAAGATGCTGAGGTTTTCACTGTGGATGACCAGCAGGACCAGAACTGAGCAGTATAGAGTGAAGGTTATAGAGGCAAGACTGAGATAGTTTGGGCATGTGCAGAGGAGGGATAGTGGATATACTGGAAAAGGATATTGAAGATGGAGCTGCCAGGCAAGAGGAAAAGAGGAAGACCACAGAGAAAATTCATGTATGTAGTGACGAAGGACATGCAGAGGGTTAGTGTAACAGATGAAGATACAAGGGATAAGCTGGGATGGAGGCAGATGATCCACTCTGGTGACCCCTAAAGGAAGCAGCCAAAAGAAGAAGAAAAAGAAAATAACTTTGCATGGTAAAAAAAAAAAGAAAGGAAGCGAGGGAAAGCAAGATAAAATAACATCTTGATTCGCATACAAGAAGTCACTTAGTTACACTTGAGAGTTGCCAGTCACATCCACAGTCTGTTAGCCTGTTAATTACTTTATGTAATGTGTCATAAAATACCTGTTTCTGTTTCCTCTGTGACGCTACTGCTTTTCCCAACCCCACAACAAAAATGCTGTATTTAAAAGCACTGATGAGCACATTTGAGTAGTTGGAACTAGTACTTACTATTTACTACATTAACCTTGAACACTGAGTTATTTTTAAAAAAAAGTTTTCAGTTGATTTTCTATTTATTGATTAGGCTAATAATATAATCTATTTTTCTATGTTTGGGCAACAAAATAAGCATTTTGATGCATCTGTTCAGGAGGATAATTTGCAGAATAACTCATTAACCTGTGTGTTAAAAAGTTGCAGTCTATACCTGCTTCAACTTTGTTTAATTGACCCACTTGTGCAGCCAAGCTCTGCAGACATGGTCTTTTTTTTTTTTTTGGACTCTAGTGTTGTGTTGGGTGTAGCAACTGTAACAGAATAAAATCCACTGAGTGTGACTGATGAATAACTTGTCTGTGTCTGTGCTATATAAGCTTTTATGCTGTACACACAAATGTTTACTTCCTTTGTTTTTGTGTATGTGCGCTCCAGGATGAGGCAGATGTGGTGTACTCTAAGAAGAAGCATCAATCAGGAGAGAGGATTTCTTACACCTTGGTTTCTGTTCCTCATGGGAATGACATTGCTTCTCTGTTTGAACTGGATGCCACCACCCTGCAGCGTGCCGACTGTCTTGTGCCCAGGTCAGTTATTCCCATGGGGAGAAATGCTAAAGAAAATGGGTTACAGCTGTAACTGTATCCACAGGAGGCTCACAGTAGTTCATGTCAGAAAATTTGCCTTTTCTAATTGTAGCCACTGAACATTTTTCTTGAGATTACTTTTATTTTGTTAGTAACAGTCAAAGTGACACACATGATGAAAAAAGTGATTTATTACAAAGTTAATCCAATTCACTTTGAGTGGAACATAATCTGGGTTACTGCCTGTAACTTACAAAAATGAATAAGAAACTATTGGAATAATTATCAGAAATATTGGCTTCATTATAGGACTAGAACAAAAGGAAGACACAAAAGACAGTGGGTTCCTAAAGTCATGCTGCCATGACTGAAAATAACAATTTAAGAAGGGATAAAAGTTAATTGACCTTGCAGGATGGATCGTTACAGTAGATGGATAATAATAATTAACTAACATTCTCATATGCTGCAAATTAATTGTCCCATCTTTCCTCAGAAACTCCTATGTGAGACTTAGGCACCTGTGCACTAACACCTGGGTGACCAGCACCAACATCCCTATTGATGTGGATGAGGAGCGTCCGGTTATGCTCAAGGTCCATATATGACCACACACGCACACACACAAAACTAACCCTGGATATGTTAATTAGAATATTTCTTCTTGCTGTCACAATAGATTGGCACATGTCCTACTAAAGAGGACAAAGAAGCATTCGCCATTGTGTCTGTTCCCCTCTCAGAGGTCAGAGACTTAGATTTTGCTAATGATGCAAGCAAAGTCTTGGAGTCCACTGTGAAGAATTTTCAGAAAGCCAGCATTACTCAGAATGAGAGGAGGTACCAAAAAAAAACCCAGCACAGTGACACATTTAACACTAGATGATGTGCATACTTTTTGATTTGACATTATATTTCATTCATGCATTTTTCAGGTTTGTGACTAAGCTTCTGGAGGACCTGATTTTCTTTGTGTGTGTGGTGCCTAACGATGGACAGGATGTTCTGTCTGTGGTCACATCCACACCCAATCGGGAACGGCAGAAACTCATGCGGGAACAAAACATCCTCGCTCAGGTCAGCAATAAGTGTAAATCCACATGCAGTTCTCTTCGTCATTTAGTTTAAACACAGATGCTGATTGGTATTAAGTGTTATAAAAGGCCCCAGTGCAAATTTTAAGTTGTATCGTTTGTGGGTTTTTACCCATCAACTTAAAAAGGCTGATGGAGTATTGTCATCACCCCGCTGGCCAACTTTGAACTTTGTGAATGCGATAATTTGACAACAGTGTTACCTAGGAGGTTCAAATTGATATCACAGATGTGTCTTACCATAATAATACCAATCATAGAAAGTGACAGTATTCTCAGCAGTTTAGCTTTAATTATGATTTTAGCATTTCTTATTCCTGGTTCTTTCTTAGCCATTTGTTTTCGAATTGATATGGTGAATAAAGTCACCAAGGCTCATATGCAACCTATTAAGATCTACTGAGACCTGGAAATGATGTGTTCTAGAACTTGCACTTCCAGGGGATTTGTGCCACCTAAAGATTCTACTGCCAGAATGTTGAGGGGTAGCACTTGCAACTGACAGCATTTTTGTTCTTACAGATATTTGGCATCCTGAAGGCTCCATTTTCAGATAATCGTGACGGGCCAATGCTGAGGTTGGAGGAACTGGGAGACCAGCGCTATGCTCCCTTCAAGTACATGTTCAGCCTGTGCTACAGGATCCTGCGTCACTCCCAGCAGGACTATCGCAAGAATCAGGTCTATTACCAGCCTCCATCATACTATATATGTTACAGGTTTTTTTTTTTTTTTTTTACAGCCAGAATTAAGTATCAGCTAACCAGGAAATGAAAAATAATAAAATAATAGGAAACCACTCACATAGCTAAAACATAGACCCCCTGAATAATCTGTAAATACAGTTAATGCACAGCAAACATTTTGGGTATTTTTACATGGAAGTTTGTGCATCTTTGGCACTTTGTGTAATTTTTTTCAGGCCTGGAAAGTTGTTGCCTGGCCTCTATACAAGCTAATATTGATTTTTCATTGAGTTGTCATCAGGCTCATTAACACTGTCAATAAGATGTGAGGTAGCTAAGGATAGAGGTGGCTTTTGACTGGAATCAGTATAGATTCTGCCAGATGGTCTGGAAAAATCTATTGGGGACTCCAACTGCTGTAATAATGCTCCAAATCAAGACAGTAGTGCTAATAAGGAAAAGTCACAAATACATGGGGACATTCAGTCATAGCTATGCTATAGTTGCCAAAATGGAAAACTTGTAACTTCCCCCCCTTTTGATTTCATTGCAAATCCAATATTTAAAAATTATTTTATTTAATAAAGTAATAGTCAGTAGATGATCTAATAAACCTCCGATCCTTTGATGTCAATAATAACCAGTTGCAGCACTTAAATTACCATAAATGACTAACGGGCTGTGGATGTGACTTGCAGCTTTCAAGAGTATTCTGGGTAACTTCATGCATGTGAATTAGGGTGTTGTTTTACCTTGCTCTCACTCACTAATTGTTACTATGTCTTACTTGCCCTGTTATCCCCACCCCACCCTCCAATTTCAACCCCCTGCATATCAGAAGTGTTGATAAACCCATCTTTTTTCTCATGTAGGAATATATAGCCAAAAAATTCACAATCATGCAGTCTCAGATTGGGTACGAGATTCTGGCTGAAGACACGATCACAGCCCTGCTGCACAACAACCGCAAGCTGCTGGAAAAACACATTACAGCCAGAGAGATTGAGACCTTTGTCAGCCTGCTGAGACGCAACAGAGAACCCAGGTCAGACAAGTAGACCTCTCAAATATTAGATAACCCAAGGGAACACTTAGATGAGGAAACAAAATGCTGGAAAAGTGTTAAAGTAGTTCAACACCATCTTCCAGCTGGTGCTTACTTTGACTCCATAGCTTCGATTTTGCTTTTGTGTCTATTGTTTAATCTTAACTGTAAATATATAATTGTATTATACAAACCTTGGTAATTTGTTTGTTCTGCTTGCACAGATTTCTGGACTATATGTCTGATCTTTGTGTGTCCAACAAGACAGCCATCCCCGTCACACAAGAGCTTATCTGTAAATTTGTGCTGAATCCCTCCAATGCTGATATCCTTATCCAGACCAAGTGAGTCACACCCTGTGATACTATAATTAAAATGTCCTGATTGATCCTTAAAAAAAAAAAACTGCTCTGGATTTGCACAGCTCTTGAGACTGCTGCTTCCTCCAGAGCATCTGCCTCTTGTGAAATGTATATTTTCAGCAGCAGCAGTTCTACATTAGTGTGTAAAGTGAGCAATTTTTCTAGTAACCACTTTAAGTCACACTTGCTCCCGTATCCCTCCAAGACTAATCTCAAACACGGAGTCCACCACCCTGGAGTCCTCTCTGACACAAGAGGATGTGGAGGAGGAGGAAGTTTGGCTCTACTGGATTGACAGCAACAAGGAGCCCCATGGCAAATCCATCCGCCACCTGGCCCAGGATGCTAAGGACAACCATAAGAGTGATGTAGACATCATAACCTACTACAGGTCGTTAACTTTCAGTTCCACAAATGTGCTAAATCTTCCTTTGCCAGTAACACAAAATTATTGAAGTATGCACAGTAATCGATGTTTCCATTTTCTGACCCTTTCTTCATCTCCTCCACAGGTACCAGTTGAACCTGTTTGCTAAAATGTGTCTGGACCGACAGTACCTAGCCATAAACCAGATCTCCAATCAGCTACCTGTGGATCTGATCCTGCGCTGCATGTATGATGACTGTCTCCCCTACGATCTCAGAGCCTCCTTTTGCCGCCTCATGTTGCATATGCATGTGGACCGTGACCCACAGGAGTCTGTGGTTCCTGTGCGCTATGCCCGCCTCTGGACCGAGATCCCCTCCACAATCACCATTGACGAGTGAGCATCTACATGTGCGATTATGTGTGTTCACAAGTATAATTTGTGAGTCACTACATGTAGATTTTAATGGCTTCAACAGGTTTGAATATGAGTCAACTGACAGCTCAAGAGAGGAGATGAAGAGGAAATTTGCTCCCACTATGGAGTTTGTGGAAGAATATCTTAGAGATGTGGTCCTCCAGCCTTTTCCTTTCGCAGACAAAGATAAGAATGAACTCACATTGGTGGTAGGATAAACATAATTTCAAACATCAACATCTTTTGTCGTCTCTTTCATTTGCCGGTTGGAAGTTTTTAATGATAGATCACATGTTTGATTTCTCTTTCAGGTGGTGAACCTGGCTCGAAATCTGGTCTACTTTGGTTTCTATAGCTTTAGTGAGCTGCTGCGTCTCACACGCAACCTACTGTCCATCTTGGATTTTGTCCATTACCCGCACAACGTCATGAGCAAGCTCAGCAAAAGCCCAGAGGCTGGTTAGTGTGGCTCTGTGTGTTTAAAGTACAGTATGTGTGCACTATGTCTAATATTGATAATCAAATCATTTGTCCTCTCTGAAGGACAGACAAGAGCTCAGCATCTGTCAGGTTTCTAGATTTTAATTATTCTTGCCGCTGTTAAGGACAAGCAGGAGTAAGGCTTTGAATAAAAATGTCAGGGTTGAAATCAGCTGTGAAAGTAGCAGGAGAGAGCAGAGGAGGAAAATAATTAATCACGAAATTTGCTGTAGTTTATTTTTCACAGGTTTTTAATGAAATAAAGATGAGATCAGTGAAACCAAAATATGAATTTACAAATAATGAGACATGTAGATGATTAGTGATGATTTTCTACAGATTACAGAGCTAAATGGACAAATCGGCTCCTTCACTGCAGATGGATTAAAAAGGTGTTGTGGAAATGCTTAAAAATAGTGAACAAACTGGTAGATAAAAAGCAGTTTACTGAGATGAAAACACTTCTGGTATATTAATTTTTGTTCAGCTGAAAAAAAAAATTCTGCGTGAACTCTCCTTTGCAGAATTGTTTTGATTCAGCCGCATTGGAGGGTTTTCAAGCATGAACGGCCTGTTTAAGATCATGCCAAAGCATTTCAATCGGATTTAAGTCTGAACTTTGACTAGGCTGCTTCAAAACCTTTTTTTTTTTTTTTTTTTTTGAGTCATTCCGAGGTGGCCCTGCTGGTGTTTTTCAGATCATGGTCCTGCTTCATAATTTAAGTGCTCTTGAACTTCAGGGCATGAATTGACAGCTAGACATTCTCCTTCAGGATTTTCTCTAGAGAGCAGAATTCATGGCTCCTTCGATTATGTAATTCAGATCCTGCAGCAGCAAAGCTGCCCCAGACCATCAAACTACCACCACCATGTTTGACTGTTGCTATGATGTTCTTTTTATAAATGCTGTGTTAGGTTTATGCCGGATGTAACGGGATTTTTGTCATTATTTTCCCAAAAGTCTTGAGGATCATCATGTTTTTGGCAAATGCAAGTCTTTATGTTCTTTGTAGTCAGCAGTGGTTTTCTCCTTGGAACTCTCCTATGGATGACATTTTTGCCCAGTGTCTTTCTTATTGTTGAGTCATGAATTCTGACCTTAACTGAGTAAAGTGAGGCCTGCAGTTCTTTGGATGATGATCTGGGTTCCTCTGTGACCTCCTGGATGAGTCATTGATGCGCTCTTGGAGTAATTTTGGTAGGCTGACCACTCCTGGGATGACATGTTGCTTTTTGAGTGCTTTTAGCCTACTTCACTTAGTCAGACCAGTTCTAATTAAGTGATTTCTTGATTCATCCAGTCTGGCAGTAATCAGGCCTGGATGTGGCATTCATTTGGATAGCTATTTTCACTTAATAAATGAAATCATTATTTAAAAACTGCATTTTTTATTCACTTGGGTTACCTTTGTCTAATAGTAAGATTTGTTTGATGATCAGAAACATTGAAGTGTGGCAAATATGCAAAAACTAAGAAATCAGGAAGGGGGCAAATACGTTTTTAGATGAGATATAAAAAGCTTATTTTCTTTAGGCAACAATGTCCTGCGAACGATCCACGGTGTTGGTGAAATGATGACTCAGATGGTGATGAGCCGAGGCGTGCCACACAGCCTCCCTGACTCTTCTTCTCCTCTGCACTATGGAAAGGCACTCTTCCTGCCTGAAAATGAGGATTTGATGGTGATGGACACCAAGCTAAAGATCATTGAGATCTTGCAAGTAAGAACCACTGTTTTTCTTACCATTAATGCTGCTTTTTGGGTTTCTTTTATTTTGCGTTTTGCATGTTTGATTTGACACTTCATGTTTCCCTGTAGTTCATCCTGAGTGTGAGGTTGGATTACAGGATCACATACTTATTGTCCATCTACAAGAAAGCATTTGGGGACAAGTCCTTAGCTGAGAGCTCTGCATCTTTGGCTGATATACCTTCAGTATCATGTGAGATTTTCCTCTCTTGCAGTCGCAAATACTGTAAAGTTATTTTAATGTTGTTATGTGGTAATTATTGCAGTCAGCCATACTCAATTTACCATTTCTTTCATTTTTATTCTGTCTTCAGGTTGTGAACCAGACATAGATGATATTGCAGAAAAAGCAGAGCACATGTTTGTAGAAAGGTAGGTGAAGATGTGCTTGCTTATTGACTCCAGGTGAATTGTTGGGGCATTTGTGTCTTTATTAGATAGACTATAGAGACAGACAGGAAATATGTGAAAGAAAAGCAGGAGAATTACTGCTCAGGGCATTTGTACCTTTTATGGTATCTGTCCTAATTGCTTGGCTCTCAGTGTGTTTTTAATATACTTTCAAACATTCACACAAAGAAGTTATAAGTTTAACATGTACAGACATGCTGGTTTCAGCCCTGAGTTTGGCACAGTGGAGCTGGACAATGAAGATGGCCGGACATTTTTGAGGGTTCTGATCCATCTCATCATGCAAGATTACCCCCCCCTGGTATCTGGCTCTCTGCAGCTCATCTTCAAACACTTCAGTCAGAGAGCTGAGGTGCTGCAGGCCTTCAAACAGGTAACGACAAAGCAGTTACACTTGACACTTGGTGAGGCATTCTATGAGTTAAGTGATTTTTAGTCCTGCTTGATGTAATCAGTTTGGATGAGGGATGTTCTCCAAAAACGCCTCACTAAGAGATTCCTCAGCTGGAATGAAAATCGTTCTCAGATCCAGTTTGACTCAAATGGTGCACAAAGACTTCTCGAAAGAGAATTTCTTTTGGTTATACATGTTCAAGGAATATCACTGTCTGATTTGCATGTCACTGCGTATGTGTTTCAGGTCCAGCTGCTGGTGTCAGAGCAGGATGTAGAGAACTACAAGCAGATCAAAGCAGATCTGGACCAGCTGCGCCTGACTGTGGAGAAGTCAGAGCTGTGGGTGGAGAAGAGTGGCGTCTATGGCAATGAAGAACTGGGGGCTAAAGAACCAAACATTGAGGTGCTGTGGCAATATTTAAAAGTAAAGCAACTAAAAGCAAAGTTTCACAGTTCAGAATTGGTTATGACATTTATAGCTCTCTCAGAAATTACTATGTTTGTGTTAAATGGCTCATCAGTAATTCTGCTGCACTGTAAATGGCTTTGATGATTGTGTGTTTTTTTTTTTTTAAATTCTTCACAGCTAATGAAGAATGGACTGTTCAGTGGAACTGTTTTGTTAGCTTAGTACTCGATTAGTAATAATGTTTGGCTTAACGCAGCCCTGCAGTTATCACTTTTTTATTTATCAGGCCTCTCACATGTTTTTATATTCTTATAATTATTATAGCAACTCAATAAAGGTGCTGGAAGTCTTTTCACCACACTTTAATGCCTCACTGAGATGGGATGAGATTATTTCATATTAAAGATAAAACATTTGTGCTGTGAACCTTTAATTTGCTGTCACAAACCTGTTTTTAAAATGAAGATTGATCATAACTATTTTGTCTTTGTGCATGTCTCTTCCCAGGAGGTTGTTATGAGCCCAGTGCAGAATGGGGACGGTAAACCTCAGATCGACAGTAACCAGGCAAACAACTATAACATAGTCAAAGAGGTGATCTCCACATCTGTATTTTCAGTCTGTTTCTGTTAAATGTCTGTTTTACTTTTGTGTGTCTACAAAAGATTTGTGCGTCTCGTTTATAGATCCTGCTGCGGCTCACTAAGCTGTGTGTCCCCAGTAAGAAGAATCGTGTGCAGCAGCAGAGGCTGCTGAAGAATATGGGAGCTCATACAGTGGTGCTGGACCTGCTGCAGATCCCTTATGAGAAGGTAAGTAATGTACACAACAACCAATTCAATGACTTTCCCTCTGCAGCATAGTTACTGGATGGCTTTCCACCTGATTCTCTAATCATCTTTTATTTGCTTGGTGCTATGCTTTCACAGAGCGATGAGAAGATGAATGAGATCATGACCCATGCGCATACGTTTCTGCAGAACTTTTGCAGAGGAAACCATCAGAATCAAGTTCTCCTACATAAACAGCTGAACCTCTTCCTCACTCCGGGGGTGTGTAGATATAACTGTGCTCCGTTTTTTCCCCCCTTGCTGACATGCCTTAGGGTGTCCTCTTTCTAGTAGTGCGACAGCCTTGTGTTTTCTTTTGATGAATGATTCAGTGTGCTGTTACGCGAATGCCATCATTTTCACAACTCCTGCTTTTCTCCAGCTGCTAGAAGCTGAGACGATGCGCCACATCTTTATGAACAACTACCAGCTATGCAACGAGATCAGCGACCGCGTGGTCCATCATTTTGTCCACTGCATTGAAACGCATGGAAGACACGTTCAGTACCTCAGGTTCTTACAAACCATTGTGAAGGCTGATGGAAAATATGTAAAGAAATGTCAGGACAAAGTCATGACAGAGGTGAGTTTATTTATTTATTTTTGAGTGAAAAACGGATTAGAAAAAAATGGTCTTATGAACATGAAACGCATCAAAGCTCTCCAAACCAAAACTCATGTACTTATTCCTTAAAATTAAGCTGTTATAATAATATTATGCTGTTTGGTTTCCACTGACCTTGAGAAGAAATGAATACTTGTTCACTGCACAAAGAAACAATTTAAACTAAAAGGGTCTTTTTATGTTTTGATTTTTGCTTTTAAATTACTGTCACTGTGTGAGGCTCTTGTTTAAAATTGTCATTTCCTTGATCTCACTGTTCGTGTGTCCAGCTGGTGAACGCTGGTGAGGACGTGCTGGTGTTCTACAACGACCGCTCATCTTTCCAGGTGTTGGTGCAGATGATGAGCTCTGAACGGGAGCGGACCGATGAGGATGGAGCTCTGGCATATCACAACACACTCGTAGAGCTGCTGGCTGCTTGCACCGAGGGAAAGAATGTCTACACTGAGCTGAAATGCAATTCTCTGCTGCCACTGGACGACATTGTTAAAGTTGTCACTGATGTGAACTGCATACCAGAGGTAGCTGCCAGATAGTTTTACTAGTAAATAATGTAGATTGAGGTATAGGGTATAGATAAATAATATTAGTCTGTAAAGATGGACAAGAGTTTTGGTGACAGTTCATTGTGTGTCTTCAGAAGCTAATCAAGCATTGTGTGTCTAAATTCTTGCCCTTAGGTGAAAACTGCTTATGTGAACTTTGTAAATCACTGCTATGTGGACACAGAGGTAGAAATGAAGGAGATCTACACCTCCTCCCATATCTGGAATCTCTTTGACAACTTCCTGGTGGACATGGCCAGTGTAAGATTCTGTCAGGTCAAAATGTCACACATTCACCTCTTTCTCTTTCCTAATGAGCCAAGTTATGTGTCAAGACATATGAAAGCTTATTTGTACGGTAAATCTGTTCACATACTGTGTATGCATAGAAAATGATAGAAATGAAATGAGACATACTCCACTACATGATTGTTTGAAATTTAGGTGTGCAACACTACAACGGACCGTAGCCATGCAGATCTGGCCCTGGAGAAGTATGTGACAGAGGCGGTGATGGCCATTGTCAAAGGTTTCTTCAGCTCACCCTTCTCTGTTAACCACTCTAACCTGCAGGTATTTTTTCACCCTTGACAAGTATGCAAAATGTAATGCATTTAGGCAGCGTTATGGAAAAAATATTTAATGGTGGGACTGAACCTACTGCAGATTGTGTTGTTTTAAGCAGCCTATAATGACTTCAGAGACAGTTTTGAAGACATTTTGTGTGTCTCTACTGTTATGCCACTTATAAGTTAGAATCCCTTGCTTTCTCTTCTCTTTTTTTTTTAATAGACAAACCAGTCTATCTTCATCAAACTACTCCAGTCAGCTTTCCGGATTTACAACTGCACATGGCTCAGCTCAGCTCAGAAGTCTAATATTGAGAGTTGTATCAAAACACTGGCTGATGTAGGTGAGTGGTGCGACTCTGCTCTTCAGCCTGCATGGGAGACAGTGGCATTATTTTAACAATCACAGTATATTTAAAACTTTTAAATTAATATCTAATGGTGCATATATTGACTCCCCTGAATTTGTACCAGTCTTTTTCGCAGTAATGTTGGTTTTCAATATCCTTTATATTACTTATGTGAAGTGCGTGTGCTGCACAGTTCCATTCTCCTCTACTGGATGAGCAGAACTTTAGGTGTGTGTGTGTGTGTGTGTGTGTGTGTGTGTGTGTTGAAGCACATGTGAAAAGAGATCTTTCACAGCAATCCATGTAGTCCTGCCAAACACTAAGTACACCCTGTGATTCAGTAGTTTGTACAACCATTTTTAGTTGCAATAAGTAATTGGTTTCTGTATGATTATCAGTCTCTCATGTCATTGCGGTGGAAATTTTGCCCAGTCTTCTTGACAGCGTTGCTTCAGTTCATTGAAGTTTGCAGGCATTTGTTTATGTACAGCTGTGTTAAACATTTCAGTTGGATTTATGTCCGGACTTAGACTGGGCCATTGATTCTTTTCCTTTTCAGGCATTCTGCTGTAGATTTGCTCTTGTGCTTGGGATCATTGTCCTGTTGCATGAACTAGTTTCCACCAAGCTTTAGCCTTCAGACAGATGGCCTCATGTTTGACTGTAGAATACCTTGGTATGCAGAGGAGTTTATGGTTTATTTAATGACTGCAAGGTGCCCAGGTCCTGTGTCTGCAAACAAGAAAGATTGTGGTTTTGAGTTAACACAAACCCAAATGCTCCAGACCATCAAATTTCCAAAACATCTGCCTTTATAAACATGGTCACACTTGCTGATGATCAATTAATCAAGTACATCTGATTAGAAACACCTCCTACTTAACCTCTTAATTCCTATGGAAGCGGTAATGGTGTACTTAGTTTCCCACGGGGCTGCTTAGAGTCCTGTGAAAGCCTTCTTTTTCACATGATTGTAAAATTAAGCTCATGATGATATCTAACTTTACATGTTCTTCCTTCAGCCAAGGCACGGTCCATAGCGATCCCTGTTGATCTGGACAGTCAGGTCAACACTTTGTCTCTCAAGGTCCATAGTAACATGGTGCAGCGGGCAGCTAAAGACTGGAGGATCTCTGCACGCACACGACCTCGCAGGGAGCCACTGATTGGGCTTGACTACAGGAGCATCATAGAGAGGCTGCAGGTGAACAGTCTACTGCTATGCTAGCAGCTCTGAGATTATTTGTAGACACTGCGGTGCTTTGAGCCTAATGTTAATATCAATTGGGCAACATGCTGAAGAAGTAATATTAGGCAAGTGAAAATTTTGATCTGATTACTGTGCTAAGCTGTTAAAATGTATCTTCGGGGTATATAGAAAGTTTCAATAGTCACAGTAGAGGGCTGACAAATTGACATTGCCATCCCCTGAAATTACACAAGAGATAAACATGCATGTTCATCAGCATTAACGGTCTCTACTGCAGAAATTTTAATGTGTCTATTTGTGATATACAGGGGGTTGTGTCCTGTCTGGAGGAGCAATTCAGTCCAAAGGTTCAGGCAGAGTTTTCTGTACTGGTGGATGTTCTTCACAGCCCCGAATTGCTGTTTCCAGAGGATGTTCGTTCACGCTTTGAGAGTGGAGCTTTTATGTCCAAGTAAGCAGCTCTTTGTAAGCTGTATTTAGAATAAAGGTGGCGCACAGGCCACGTTTTAAAGTGCTTATCTGATGATTGGGATAGCTAACAGCATGGCTGACTTAGTATGCACAATTTTTGACAGAAGTTGCTTTTATTCTTTAATTTGTTAAATATTGGGATGTCAAAAACCTTTTTTTTTTTTTTCCTTTTTGTCAAATGTTTAGACTGTATGGAAAATGAATACACTTGCAAAACACATTTTAAATTATAAATGAACACCATTGTGTAGTACCACATTCAGCCTTAAATGCCTCAAAAGTGAATAAGGTAGCAAAAAAGTCAACAAATGTATTTGTGGCAGTGGCCCACACTAAATGACAAATTAATTTTAGTAAAAAATACCGACGCATTATCAAACCTCTGGGGCTGCAGTTACTGTTTCTTCTTTGACCTCTTCAGGGAACAGAAAAGGCGACTTCACCTGTGCTGATCAATAAAGCATGGCCTTGTTTTGTGAGCAAGTTAATGCATTAACTAGAAACATCTGTAAATGACACAGCATCTCTTATCACTCTGCCAGACTAATCAAACACACCAAGAAGCTGATGGACAAAGAGGATAAACTGTGTATAAAGATCCTACAGACACTCAGAGAGATGCTGGAAAAGAAGGAAAGCTTTGAGGAATCTGTGAGTACACGACACTTTGTGAAACTGTTACTTAAAGACACTTAAAGAAAAGGGATTAATTGAGAGAAAATACCTAAAAGTTTGCTTTGGATTTATCCTTGACTTCATGTGCTGGCAATGCTGTACTCCTATCAGCAGTGCAGTGTAGTCCTTGTTTTCACTCAGGTCTGTCGGCCCAGAGCCCAGACTCCCCTTCATCAGTATGCTGTGGGCCTTTTTGTGTTACATAAGGCAGGGAGGCACTTGAGGACACACTCACACTGAAAGGGAGAAAAGGAAGGAGGAAGTAAAGGAAGGGGGGGGGGCACTCGCTGAACCAACAAATCAATACTGCAGCGAGTTGGGGGTGCAGGAGCCCCTGTACTGCTGCACCCTCCTCTCAGCCAGAGGCCTGGGAAGTGAATGACAAGAATTGGTAGGATGACACGCAAATTTGTGTAGAGGAGACTCAAGGAGGTGGCTACGTGTGTGAGTGCGCACATGTTTGTTCACATCGACAAGGGTGGAAGGTGAGGGCCGAAGTACAAAACATCAGGTCTGTAATCACTTCTTCCTCCAGCTGTGTGCCAAGCGAGGGTGCCGCGGTGAAATTCACACAGGATGTGCTGTTCCAGTAAAGACCTTTATCAGTGTGCACAAGAAATGACACGGCAGCTCTAGCCTACAGCTCTATTTGTCGTGTTTTAAAGAGAGGTGGGTGAAAGCATGTTGCCATGCTTCATGCATGCATATGATTATTACTGGCTCTCATTGTTAGTCCACTTAAGGGTTTTTGTTGCACTAGAGCACAGCTTACTAAAACAGAACATATTTAGGTTCTTTTATCTTCTATTTCAGTGTAATAGCATTACTAATACTGTCAAGACTACATTGCTCAATATAGTACATGGCAACTAGTGACTTCAAGGTGCTTGAGGAGTCAGTTTTGCTTTTTCCTATGTGTGTTTGTATCATGTGTCAGTCAGCCAACCTGTTTTTTTGTTGTTGTTTTTGCTTTTTTTTTTTTAAGGAAAATGATTCAACAGTTGTGTGGAACGAGATAAGAGGAATTCAAAGTGGAAAAACAGTCACTTTTTATAAAAGCCAGACAGTGCGGTAACGATATGTGAAATGTCAGTTTGTGTAGGTGTGCATGAGGGTGCTCGAGCATGTATTTGCGGCCTCTTTGTCATATCCGTGTAGCCCTGAGTGTGGAGCTGCAGCCTTACTGCACGGGAGATGGAAGGAGAGAGAGAGAGAGAGAGAGAGAGAGGTAGAGAAAAACGATTGATGGAAATAATGAGAGAGGGAGAGGCAGGCAGACAGACAAAAACAGAAGGAGAGAGACAGAGTGACAGCAAAGGCAGCAGAGGTTGGTGGCTCCCCTAGGGTGCAATGAGTGGGTGGAGGAGAGTGAGCAAAAGAGATGGAGGGAGAGTCATTGAGGGAGCGAGAGAAGCAGCCATGTGAGGAGCCATGTGAGTGGAAGAGGAAAAAAAAGTGGGCAGCGGCTGCAGGGATAGGGATTGGAGAGAAGCAGAGTCTGCTCAGTCCATGAGGAGACAGGGCAGGGGGTGCGCTTACGTAACAGCCTGCAGTGGCTGAGCCAGCGTCACGTGGATCATCACGTTCTCCCCCCCACCCCCTCCCTCCCGTCTTACTCTCACTCTCCTGTCCGCTTGCTGCCTCTGTCTTCCTCCTTTGCTCCCTCTACACTTTGTCTTAGTCTGTGGCATTCTGTCTGCCCGCCTGAGTATTATAATTATTACTATTATTTTTTTTAATATATCTTGCTCACCCCAGCTCCCACCCAGGTCCTGCTCGGTGTTTGCCTTGACCATGCCAGGCATGCTGGTTTGGCAGAGATGGCAAAATCTGCAGTAACTGTGCAGAGATGCGTTGGCTCTGACTGCTGCATGTCACTTGTTTTGGCTATCAGTTAAGGGACACTTTAAATGTTTGTACTCCCACTTGCCCTTAAGAAGTCTGGGTTGAATTGCTGGAAGGGGAGTTACAAACAAACTAAATTGTAGAGATTTGTTTAGCTTTGTTCTTTTTTTTCTTTCTTTCTTTTTTTGATAAATGTGTGGTGGATATTATTCTGTACTTTTTATACTAAAATACTTCACTGTAGAAGGCACACATCTCAAAGTCAAACGATGGGCCCTTTTCTTTTTTAAAATGAAGTTAAGTAATTCTCTAAAACTGCTTAGCACAAGAGTTTAATGGCACTCAAACAAGGGCACACATTTGCCATTATTTATAGTGAAAGGAAACGCTTATGTGTGTTTTAATGTTTTTTTTTGTCTAACAGCAATAGGCCTAAAGGCTATTATCAAGAGAATACTTGATAAGAGGATCAGCTGGTTGTTGGTTTCAGGGATTTGTTGGCAATAAGAAAATAAAATAAAATAAAAAAAATAACAAATGGCAGCAGCCTGAGATTAAAGTTTTACCAGTCTGTATTTAAGGTGTTTTTGAATAGACGTATGCATATGTATGTAAACAAGTCTTGTTGACAGAGGAATGAAAAAGCTAATTATGTAATCTAAACCACTTTCACATGGTTTCTTTTTCCCCTCTCTTTCACAGTCATCTGTCATTCACACGCTGTCTGTCTCTCATTCTGTCTTGCTTGCCAAGTTTCACACCACCTGCCCAAGGCAAAGCAGATTTACAGATTACCACCCTCTCAATGCTAAGCGCATCACACACAAACACACATGTAGATGGAAAGCCTCACTCAGACATACACACTCTCCCAGGCATGCAGTGTCATGCTGGCTGCCCCTGTGTGAGCTTATCCGGCAGGCTTTTTATTGTTTGTCTCTCTGATGGGAATCATGGTGGACCATGCCTTAGGTTTTGTAGGTGGAGAGGGTCAGGCAGGCAGAGAGCTACATGAGCTCATGCGTACATTGTAGAGGTTGACCTTTGGCTGGATACGGGCTGAGACAGCATGCTGAGTTGAGTCAGAAAGTTGGAGTTAGCAAAGGTCTAACCAAAATCAGGATCTGATTTGTGAAGTTTAACTTATCTAATACAAAAAAAAGTTCTAATACTTGGTTTTTGGCATGTCGAGTTTATTTTGCTACGTGAACTTATGCCGAGGATGTTCTTCTTAGTTCCTCTTGCCCTTGCTTCCCTCGATCCATCAGTCAGGTGTCTGTTAGGGGAGCATTATGCTTTGGTTTCCATGGTGATGAGGGATTAGAACATGTTGTTTTGTCTAGTCTGGCCGTGACTGGGCGCTCGAGATGCCTCCAGACAAGGAGCGTGGTGCCTGCTGAACTCTTTTAATATTAAGCAGTAGAGGGGAGAGAGAGAGAGAATTTCACTTTCACTGCAAAAATATCCTACTAGGAAAAATACAAAATACTGAAATATACTCATTTGAAGTCAGAAAAAGTCTGCCAGTGGGGTAAGCAAAAATGTTTTCTTGAAACTACCATGAACTCTAGTCAAATTTAATCCTAGTTAAAAAAAAAAAGAGAGAGAGAGAGAAACCCTTAGTTTTAACCCCGTGTAGCTTTTATAAAAGTCGAAGTTGCTCAAAACTGGACCATCACGTGCATTTGTCAGACTTTCTTGTTCACCTCTGGCTGAAAAATAGATGCCATACGTTCCTAAGTGATATCAGTGACTTTACCTTGATACCAGCAAAATAAGCAATTTATTATGTGTGTGATGAGTTCATTTATATTTGAGAAATAAATAAATAATAAAAACCTTTTTTCAGTGTATAATTATCTCAAAGTTTTGAGTCACGCATATATCTAAAGGTTTCTATGAGTGCGATTGGTTGACACCGCAAACAGCATTTTGACATAGTTCATAATATATGAACTGTTACATGAATCTGATTTTATTTGAGTTGGGTTACTTGTACTCTGAGAGGCACATGACAGCAAAAGAATCACTAGCATCATTAACCTCTCATCCTTAGGACCTGAGCACCCACACCAAATTGGATTGGAATAAATGCAATATTCTCTCAAAACCATAAGGTCCATTGAGGTTGTGTCATCATTAACCAGCAACTGAGAATAAGTGAAAATTTTGATCTACTATAATTGGATATTATAAGTGGATCACAAAAACCAGATGGCTTTATACTCTGAGCACCATTAATGTTTCCACCAAATGTAATTTTTAATTTTTAAAAAAAAAATTTGTTGCTGTTTAGATTTTTCAGTAGACACACCGCAGTGACTAAAACACAAGCCCTCAAAAATGATTAGATTTTCCCCTTGCTTGCCTTATTATGTCCACTAAACTGCGTGAGTTCCAGTGATGCAGGCAAAACAGACGAGCTTTGTTTGCAAGTCAACCCATCTTCAACATCATAGTCTTCTGAATAAACTCAATTAGTGCATAACAATATTAGTGAATAACACATAACACTTCCACCATAAACCCGCTGGTTAAAAGTCAGGCCTCCACTGAGCAGACCTGTTACTCAATGCTTGTTTACTTGTTTACGCTTGTATTTCCCTGAATCGTTCTCACCAATTGCTCTCACATGTGGGCTTAATTTGTTTTGCTGATGTGCTTGTTTGTTGGGTAAAAGCATTTCATGCGCTGTGGAACTGCAGTTCGAAAACATAAATGGCACCACTTGATGTGCGTGTGTCTTGCAGGATGTCAGAAACCATTTGTAACCTCTTGGCCTTGCATACAGCACTGCACAGCTGCTTCTGAACATTTCATATCCAACTGTAGGTAAATGAGTCGGGATTTTCAGAAATGGTCTCAGTTATTGGTGGTAGTTACAGACCAGCCTGTGTTCCCTTGTATTTTGTTTTTAATCTCTGTTCATGTTATTGTGTTTGTAGTAGAATAATGTGACTGCATGCATTTTAACTTCTTTTCCTTCTTTATTTTTCTTTGTTTTATTTTTTTAAATCTTCACAAAATCAGTGTCATGGAAGAAGAAATCTTACAAAACACATGGATATGGATATGTATTTTATTATAAAAGGCTCCCACTTTAAGCTTTTCATTTTCCCTTCAGCTCCAAGCTCACCTTAGAGACAACTGAAGTTTTTATTAGATAACTTGTATCTCGTGCTTTTAAACCATACTTCAGATTGAGTTTCCCTTTGAGTTTTTGTGTCTCATGTTAATGACCACAATGCAAGAAGGCAGAATTTGAGTTTGACAATGTGTCCTGTCGACGTGTTGGCTGAGGCTTCTGATGCTTTGTGATGGTGAAGTTGTTGGATTGTCAAAGCCTGTGAGGGGCAGCTGTGCTATCCCACTGTGTACTTGAGTCCTGCTGTTTATAAAAGACAGACTGACTCCTCTGTTGTGGGAGAAAATAATGCAGAAAGAAAGCCTTTACCCTCTCATCTCAACCTTGTTTGGGGAACATTGTCCTCCTTCACAGCCTGACTCTCTGCTTCCTTATCAGAGCTCAGCAACTCAAACTTCTCTATCCAAGCACTGTATGTCCTGGTTTACATCTGGTACTGCCCTCCAATGCATGCGTGAGTTTTCAGACCACCTAAAGAAGCACAGAAGCACAGGCAGTTTCTTTTTATCCATGCTTCTCACCGGAGTTACAGGAATCTGTAGACAGCAGAGCTGCAAGAGGTCTGGAAGGGGGAGGGGAGGGGGAGGGGGTGGGGGGAACCCAGAGGTGGGGATCGGCAGCTCATCCCCAGCTTGGACACCAGAGCCGCAGTGTGGCGTGCCGGTGCACATTTTAAAACACCACGAGTGTCTGCTCATTGCTAGGTTTTGTTTGTTCCTCTCTTCCTCCTGCCACCCTCCTCTTACTTTTGTCAGTTCTTCTCTCTCTCGCTCTCGCTCTCCCTCCCTCTCTCGCTCTCGCTCTCTCTCTCTCGTAGCTCTTACATCACCTGACTAGAGTTTTTCTTGTCAATGCAGCAACAAGCAGATGAGTCAGGCAGGGCTGACTCTTCTCTACTGCCATCCTGCCTCCTCTCTCCTTTCTCTCTGCAGACCTAGCCAGCAGACTGCATCACCCAGAAGGGAGGCAAACAAGAGGAAAAAAAACTGTCACCACCCCACCCCTTCCACCTTCTCCCTGCAAGAGCATTTTTTTTTTCTTCTTAGTGGTACTTCCTGTGTCAGGAAAAACGGAAATGCTAAGTCAAACATGGTTCAGTCTGCAAGGGAGCATGTATTGGGAGACATTGCCTTAAAAAAGTGTAGTGCTGAGGTTGGAGATGCACGGAGATTGTGTCTGTGTAGTGGTGTGTGGAAATGAGACACTGGTTCAATGGATCCTCACCTTCAGTTCAAGAAGTGTGTGTGTGTGCGTGTGTGTGTGTGTGTGTGTGTCCGCGTGTGTGTGTGCGTGTGTGTGTCCGCATGCGTGTGTCAGTTTCTGTGAGACAGCTCAGCCAGACAGTGCAGGCAGACAAGTGTCTCTGCTGACTGCAGATGAGATGGAGTGTTTACTGACACAGGGAGCATCGGCTACACGTGCTCCTACACATCTTTGCTCTTTGGTACTCTTAGTTTGAGGATCCTTAGCCGAACTGTATGTGGCCAGCCTTTGTGGTGAGACATTGAGGTGCATCATTTATCTGATGCCTTGCTATCAGAATAATAGTGAGCAGTTTTTTTTTTTTAAATTAATCCCATTAATAATGACCATTGTTTCTCTTTGATAATTCAGTTTTACTTTAGATGAACCTCCTTCAACAGTCACATTGCATTTTCCACATTTAAATGCACCCACAGTTTATAGTGAGAAACAACTACTTACAATGGCAGCAACTCAAATGAGTCATATACATCTGAATGCTAATTAGCTGTATGTGTCAGCTTTAAAAGAGGTGTGACAGTCAGCACCCTACGACAGTAGAGAAACTTGCAAAAGGACAAAGCTACCAGATAATTGCTGAATTTTTGGCGCATCAGTTACAAACTTCAAAATTCTGAAATATTAAGGAAATGTATTAATTTTTATGCAAACCCCAGGACAAATGCACAAGCAATGGAAAAAAATGCCCGTTATGTCTATGGGAGTTTGGGTGAGGTGATGCCTTCAGATTACTTGTCTGACCAACAATGCCAGTCAATAAATAAATCAATCTTTCTTTGTATAGGACCTTCACAGATGATTCAACATGGTATAAAAGCTACATAAATAGAATTAAATAAGACCAAATATAAAACAAAACAAAATAAAATGACATTTACAATATTTACAATATAAGTAAAGACTTTCTGAGTCTGGAATCATAACATTTATTTAAACTTTTTATTAATTAACAGCTACCCAATGAACAATTAATAATTTCAGCTTTTAGTTATTTTACAGCATCATAAGTTACAGCCAGATGTTAAAGAGGAGAATGGCCAGACTGCTTTGAGCATGTATAGAAAGGCAAAGGTAACTCCACAACCAAGTGGGGCTGCACCAATTACAGGCAAAATGATTATCAGAACTATTTTGATCACTATTGAGGTCATGATTATTTGTCACAATCATTCATTGAATTTTTTTTTATTGACAAAAATGTTTTGAATTGCTCTGTCATGTAAACATAGCACTACTTTCACATTCATGTTGTACTACATTCCCGCCAGTGTACAAAAATGGGTCCTCTTCATTCACCTAAATTCACTGCAGCAGTTAATTTAATAATAATATAAAATTTGACCAAAACTTAACACAAAACTAAATCAACATTCACTGTTTTCACTTTTACATTATGCTACATTTCTGTTATTTGAAATATCGTTGCAGACAAATAAGGTGTTTATTTACTTGATCCAAGTGCAGCTCCTAGAAGCAAAATCATAAAAAAAAAACAACCTCTTTCCATTCATTGGACCTGCATGAGGGATGAAATTAATACTCCTAGCAGAGTACTCAACAGCTGTGAGATCCCTCTCTTCAATGTTTAGCATTTAGTGCAGGCTTTGCCAATTTGGGGGGGAAATGCATCAGAGGATAACACATCTTTTGTCCAGTATGTTGACCAAGCTCCTGAAGCCCTCATTACACACCGCATTTAGTGAACACATCTTTGCAAGTTGCGTTGGTGATTTCAGTGCATCTTTGTGAGCTGGATGGCTGTGCAAACACACTGTGTGTCTAAGCTGATGTTGGATGAGTCACGTTAGCAACCACTGCATTTTTTTTTCCTTGGCTTTCATGCATTAATTATACTGCAATTAATCGTGTGTTTTCAGGTAGCTGAATAAGTTAGTTGTGTTGCTTTGTGGTCGAGACAAAACTTTACAAAACTGTTTCATATGATTTATTCTTGGTTAACAACACTTTAATTGTGCTAAGCTGAAATCATGATCAATATTAAAATTCGATTAACTGTGCAGTGCTACAACCAAGAACAGCTCTGAATGCACAACAAGTCGAACCTTGAAGCAGAAGGGCTACAGCAGCAGAAGACCACACCGGATGCCTCTCCTCTCAGCTAAGGACAGGAAACTAAGGCTACAATTAACACTCAGCAAAAGTGGACAAAAGAGGATTGTTGTGTGGTCTGAGTCTCAATTGCTGCTTCAATTTTAAGATGGTAGAGTCAGAAATTGGCATAATTGCCTTGTATCAACAATTCAGGTGTAACTAATAGTGTATTCAGGTGTTATTTTTGCTAGCCTACTAACACGTTTCCATGGAAACCATAAGCGGCTGCCTATAGTCCATTCATTTTTAACTCCACCCCTTATCTGGCTCTTTTTTAAGTCTGTTGATCAATATGAGTGATGAAGTGTCATCAAACACAACTGCATTGAGTTGTTAGATTACCATAGAAAAGGATGCTGATCACCTGCAGTGCTCATACATAATTTATCTTCCTTCCTTCCTTCCTTCCTTCCTTCCTTTCTTCCTTCCTTCCTTCCTTCCTTTTTCCATCCATCAAGCCCTGTGTTGTGCATTAAAAATAGATGGTGAAATGTACAATGTAAGTCATCCACCTGTCAGTCACACTTTGATTACACAACCACTGAAGGAAGATTATCCCTGTGAATCTTTTCATCTCATTTCTGCTCATCTGCATCAAATGTCGCACAGACACAGAGAGATATTTATTAGAAAGAAAACAAATGAAGTTATTAAACAAATGAGCTGCTAGAGGCAAGCTATTGTTGTGCAGTGCATTGCTTAGTACATATGCATCAATAATCCTTGCACACAAATGACCCCTTCTGTATAGCTTTTTTCCACTTGTTTCCATTTGTTTTTACTTGTGTGCTTGTCTGTACATGGTGCTTGAAAGAAGCACGGTGTGGTCATATGTTGTACAGTTAAAGTTGTCTAAGAGAGGGAAAACTAGCCTTGATCCCAAATAGTTTAGGGTAAGGTCAATAGTTCATGGTCTAAGTTTTAAAACAGAGCTGTGTAGGGGATTTCAGTCCGGAATAATATTAACCAAAAATCTTAAAATAACATCTCTAATCATTATGGATGGTCTTTTGCCAAACACATCCTAGCTGCTATCTCAGAATCTCTCATAAATGCTCTGATAGGATCAAGATATTGGACAACATTGTAATTGTCATGCTCTCTCAAGCTCCAATCTCTTTGTTGATAAGAGCATTGTCATCCTGCAAACCACTGCTTCTATCAAGGCAGAAATGTGTCATGGGATGATGGCGATGATTCCTATTAGGTGAAATGAGATGAAATCTTCTCAACCCTCTGAGAGATGATTGGATAGATTTCATGCCAGTGAATGCACCTTACCACAAATGTTCCCTTCTTAGCATTTGTCCTTCATTTTGATCATTTTTACAGTTATTGCTCTTAAAAAAAAAAGCTACTTTCTCTAAATCTGTTAAATGTGAATTTCTAAGTTTAAGGCTCATACTCTGTCAGACTTTTATATGGATTTTAACATTATGATTTCTGTCTCCACAGGGAAACGAGTTGAGAAAGATTCTCCTCACACGCTACTTTGGAAATCAAAAGCTTCTTTCCAAGTCAGAGCTTGGGAGTGGAAACAGCTCATCTGGTACTGAGAGCCCTAAATAAACCCAGTAGATGCTGCAATAACTACTCACAGCAGAGGAAACAGTAACTAAAATGACAGCACTCCGTATCTTAGGCAATATGCTCTTTGACAATATTGTTGGCAGACTTAAGAGGTTTCTAATGCTCTGCATAAATATTTAGCCTAGACAGGTGTGGAATATACTACGGGTGTATTTAAAAAAAAATAAAAAAAAATCAATCAATAATTTGTGAAGTTTTACCTGTTCAGAACACTATTATATTTCAGTCAGGACCACTGTAGACAAAAGATGATTTCCATCTACAATAATGTATATGGCAGTATGGCTCTGTTATGCACATGCATGGAAAGCCAGAGGCAATGAGAGAGGGAGCTGGCAACATGACTGACATTTTTTTAAATCAGAAAAGGGATGAAAAGCAGGAGCCGGACTTTGACTTTTCAAATCATTGCAGGAGGTTCTCCCATGCTTGACGCTGACAAGCCAGGCACCAGCGTTGTGGAGACCCAGTGCCTTTTGGACAGTGTTGGGGCAACAGAGTTGGTAATTGAACTCATAGTCAACACCAAGAATGATCGACTGTTTGAGGAGAGCATCCAGCTGGGCATTGGCCTTCTCAAGGGTGGAAACACACAGATACAGGTTGTCTTCACGGATGCACAAATCCTTTATTTCCTCTCCACATGTTTTAAAATTACACTCATGACCATTTTTGCCTCCCAACCAGAACTCCTTCTACAGCCAGCTGCACAAACAGAAAAAGTCAGAGATGTTCTTCAAGGTTTTCTATGACCGCATGCGTTTGGCCCAGCAAGAGATTCGAGCCACTGTGTCGGTCAACATGTTTGAAGTCAAATCTGGAAAAAGGGATGATGACAGTGATGTCAGTACTTTCAGGTCTAAAAAAGGTACAGTTCAGTTCTTTACATTATTTACCTGATATTGTAGCAAAAACACCACATTATGTCCACACAGCATTTGTTAGCTCAGCAGTCTGAAAAATGCAGCTAAGCACTGTGTCAGAATGTCAAAGTGAAGCTGAAAGTAAGTAAGTAAAGTTCATTTGAAGTGAATCACCTCTGTTATAATGTCAGAGGTGCCTAGCATTTAAAAGTGCAATAATGAGTCATGAGGGTCACGTCCACAGAACGTCCAGGCATTTCCATAGAAAGAGTGAGTTAAAAAGCCTCAAACTCCATTATAACTGAAAAACCTTAATGCTTATACAGTGTCCCACATCCAGAAGTTCAGTTTGATTTAAAACAGCAGTGGTGGATAAATCCAGAATGATCTCTGTTGCTCTGCTGCCTTCTGTGCAAACTGTTGTTCCCAGTTCAAGCAGTCACATGTCTGAAGCATGTGACAGCCCACATCACAATCCTATCAAAAGGCCATTGTATCAAGATTGGGTGTTTTTTTTTGCTACAGAAACCCACTTGATAGGTGCCCACTTGTCAGTGAAAGTCTGTAAATATATAAATTTTAATTAGTGTAGAATACAATTGCCACGATTATAAATGGAAGCCATTTGTTTATGTGTCCTTTTAAATGTACTGTCCTGCCCTGAAGTTAAACACTGAATCATATATATATATATATAAAATATATATATATCCTTTCTTCATGGTGTATGTAGGGAAAGATTCTGGGCGTCATATCAGGGAAGACATGCGAGGGCAGCTAAAGGAAGCCTCTTCAGTGACCTCAAAGGCCTTCTGCGCCTTCAGAAAGGAGCTGGACAATGACCTTGATAGCCTTGGGCAAAACAGCGAGCAAACTGGTTTTGAGGATGCTTCGGAAGAAACTCAGATGAGCCCGGCCATCACAATCATGAAACCAGTCCTGCGTTACCTACAGCTGCTCTGTGAGAACCACAATTCAGAGCTGCAGGTACTGGAACTCTTCGTGAACTTTGAAGTTCGATCATTAAATTGATTGCTGATTAACTTTTGAAAAAAAAAATTTCTTTTCCCCTCTGCTCTGAATCCAGAACTTTCTGCGCAATCAGAACAACAAGACTAACTACAATCTGGTATGTGAGACACTTCAGTTCTTGGACTGCATTTGTGGGAGCACCACCGGAGGCCTAGGGCTGCTGGGACTTTATATTAATGAGAGTAATGTGGATCTGATTCGCCAAACACTGGAAACCATTACAGAGTATTGCCAGGGACCCTGCCATGAAAACCAGGTAGGTTGGGTGACTGGTTAGTTGGGAGAAAATGCTGGATTTATTGGGTAGTCAGGTTGTCAGTATATTTATTTAATAAAGGAAAAACTATGTGAATATTTCTGAACACTTGTTCATCTTTTAAAACTAAAGTTTTCTTTCATTCATTCATTCATTCATTCATTCATTCATATATGTATTCATGAGCTGAGCTGAGACAACTGCGATGCACATTATTTTTTGCACTCCTGCAACTCTGCCAGTTAAAATTTAAAAAAAGTGCTCTAAATTTGGCCAGTTATCCCTTCAAGGTAGTCTCCTTGTGCAATGTCATGTGCTGTGGATCTGTGAATAGTGTTTCAAAATAACCCTTTAATTTGAATTTAATTCACAAGGAGCCAAATCTGGTGAGTAAGGTGGGCTGTGAGGGAAGATTATGTTGGTGTGGCCAAAAAAAACTACTGTTTTCAGTTTGTACAGGTGTATAATGGATTACCATTAGGGTCATATCCACAGCAGATTTTTCCTTTAGACACCTCACGACATCACAGTAGAACTCCAAGTTCCAAGGGATGAATTCATTTTGCACAATCCCATGAATATAGAAAAAAAAAGTCAAGCATGTTATGCTCCTTACTGTGTGTACCACCTTTGGGCTTGGACAATGTTGTCTCTTCAAGTGCAAATTCCTGCTTGATCTCTGGGTTTCAGCCATAACATTAAAATTTCCTCAGTGTTTAAATACCTCAGTGTTTAGCATTGTTACCTCATGGCAAGAAAATGTGGTTTCGAACCTGCTTGGCCAGCTGGGGCCTTTCTGTGTGGCGTGTCCATGTTCTCCCTGTGCCTGTGTGGGTTTCCTATAATTGGCAGGAGGAGGAAATTTGGTGATTCTAATTTGGCTGTAGGTGTGAATGTGAGCATGAGTGACTGCCTGAGTTGTCCCTGTAATGGATTGCAATCTGTCCAGGATGCACCTCTCTCTCCAAATGTGAGTTTGGACAGGTGACAATGTGTTTGGTAAGTGGTTAAGAAAAACCTCATGTTTGAGGTCTGTGGTGAAATTTTGCATATGCAAGTGATCATAAAGGGGCTGAATTATCTAAAAATGGCAGATGCACTGGAAGTAGTCTAGACATTGTTCTATAAAATGTTCTCTTTACTCCTTTATGGGCAGTGTTGCGGAACATTGTGATTGCACTGCTGTTTTAATCATGAGCTGTGGTATAATAACCTGTCTTACACGATTATCTGTTATTTGGGTTTAGCATGACTTGTAAAGCATAGACACTTTCTTCTGATGAATTATACAGTACCAGTCAAAAGTTTGGACACACTCTCACATTCATATGAACGGGTGAGCGTGTCCAAACCGTTAACTGGTATTGTATATATCTTCATGTAATTTAGCTAACACTAACTACTGCATGTCCATTTTTCCTTTCCAGAGCTGCATAGCTAAACATGAGTCAAATGGTATTGATATTATTATAGCACTGATTGTCAACTCCATCAAGCCCCTGGAGAAGGATCGACTAGACCTGGTGCTGCAGCTCAAGGTGAGGAGTAGGTGTATGAGAGAGGTCTGGGAGGTGGCACACTTACATTAGCATATCATATACTCACAATGCTGCATAGCATTAATTATATATAGACATTAGCAATTGTTCAATACTTAAAAGGGCAAATACAGCCTGTGCTTACTGGCTACAGTCTACCTGTCTGACTGCAG
>JAMQGT020001148.1:0-32633 GCA_024447675.2 Pterophyllum scalare | reverse complement strand
AAAAGAGAACAGCTAGATCTGCAAACTGCTATTGCTGCCTCTGATGCTAAATTAAGAGTTATAGAAGTTTTTGAAAATGAGCGTTCATCACAAGTGAGCCCTGTCCACGCGATGACTATTGATTCTGGATTCATACCATTGCCTGTAAGTCAAACACCAGTCACTGATACAGAAAATGAACATGGGGAATTCACGCCTTTTCAAACTACTCATGCACAACAGTCTAGAGTGAATTTTGCAGCAGGTGATCACACAGTTGAAACACTATGCAGTGTCATGACACGACAGAACAATATAACGGAGCTGATGGTGAAACAGCAGAGAATGATGACATTGCCACCTTTAGACATCCCTACCTTTAGTGGTGATCCTCTAGATTACAACACATTTGTCAGTGCCTTTGAGCATGGAGTAGAATCCCGCACTGAAAGCCCTAAGGATCGTCTCTATTTCCTAGAGCAGTTCACTAGTGGACAGCCTAAGGAGCTAATAAAGAGTTGCCTCCATATGAAGCCAGATGCAGGCTACCAAAGGGCCAAACAGCTGCTCAAAGACCGTTTTGGGAATGACTACAAAATTGCAGTTGCCTACATGAACAAGGTCTTGAGCTGGGCACCTATCAAGCCAGAGGATGCAGATGCTTTAAACGCATTCTCACTCTTTTTGACAGCTTGTTCTAACACCATGGCTGAAATAAGTTACATGGAGGAGCTTAACAATGTTGCAAACTTGAAAGCCATCATAGCAAAGCTTCCATACAAGTTACGCGAAAGGTGGAGAAGTGTTGTGTGTGGTACGCAAGAGCAAAGCGACAGACAAGTCAAGTTTAAGGATTTGGTGGAGTTCATTAATAAACAAGCCAAAATTGTACTTCACCCAGTGTTTGGTGACTTAAGGGATATCGCAATTGTTAAAGCAACTACAATTAAACAAAACAACAAGGATCAAAAAGGGGTCATAATGAAGAAGTCATTCACCACAAGTGCCACACAATTGGACAAACTGGAGAAAGGCACAAAGCCAATGGAAGGAACGAGTTCTGTGAAATTGAAAACACAGACGTGTCTGTTCTGCAATGGTGAGCACATCATAGACGTGTGTGGTAAGCTTAAAGGGAAGCCGCACAATGAAAAACTGGAATTCTTGAAAGGCAAAGGACTGTGCTTTAGCTGCTTGAAGCAAGGGCACATGAGCAAAATTTGTAAAGCAAAAGTGAGCTGTCAGGTGTGCTCTTTAACACATCCTACACTGTTGCATATTAAGAAATGGGAAACAGTTGCTGATACAGAGAAGAAGACTAAAAATTGTGAGAGTCAAACAATTTTTAGTGCCTTTGTCTCTGCAGACTCTGAGGGTTGTGGGCCAACTGGGGCCGGGGAAGAAGACTGCACACTTGCAATAGTGCCTGTCCGGGTCAAAGCCAAGAAGGGAAGCGTGGTGGTGCAGACTTATGCCTTCTTAGACCCAGGAAGCTCAGCCACATTCTGCACAGAGGCATTAATGGACAAATTGAAGCTCAGTGGAAGGAAAACCGACATAATACTGAGAACCATGAATGAAGAGAAACCTGTCTGTACTTATGTGGTAGCAGGCTTGGAGGTCAGTAGTTTATCTGGTGATGAGTACATTGATCTTCCAGATGTTTTCACACAAAGAGTGATACCTGTAGGAAAAGAAAACATACCAAAACAGAAAGATCTGGAAAGGTGGCCTTATCTTAACAAAATTAATCTGCCTCAAATTGAGTCTGACATTGGATTGCTTATTGGAGCAAATGTACCAAAGGCTATGGAGCCATGGGAGGTGGTGAGCAGTGTTGGTAATGGACCTTACGCTGTAAAAACCAAGCTAGGTTGGACCGTGAATGGACCTTTGAGAGAAACCTGCGGTCATGGAGATAAGAAGAAACCAGCCGAGGCCATGGTAAATCGCATCTCAGTGAGAAGTCTAGAGAACCTGTGGCTTCAACAGTTCAAAGTGGATTTTCCAGAGGGAGGAAAATATGATGAAGTGGAGATGTCAAGAGAGGACCATCAGTTTATGGATATGGTTATGGAATCTGCTAAACTGATTGATGGCCACTACACTATATGTCTACCTCTGAAGAACAGATTGGTCAGCATGCCAAATAATCGCCAAATTGCAGAGCAGCGAGCACATAGCTTAAGGCGTAAACTGCTCAGGAATGACTGCTTCCGACAAGACTACACAGACTTCATGGAGGACCTTATTAAGAAGGGCTATGCAGTGCAGTTGTCGAATGATGAACTGACACACAAGGAAGGGAAGGTGTGGTACATACCACACCATGCTGTATACCACCCTGTGAAACAGAAATTAAGAGTCGTGTTTGACTGTGCAGCATCCTACCAGGGCACATCCCTGAATAATCAACTTCTTCAGGGTCCAGACTTAACCAGCAGTTTGACCGGCGTGGTTATCCGGTTCAGACAAGAACCTGTCGCCATTATGGCAGATGTGGAGGCAATGTTCCACCAAGTTAGGGTGCCTGATGATGACTCAGACTTACTCAGGTTCCTCTGGTGGACAGGTGGTGACTGCAGTCAAGCACTGACCGAGCACAAGATGACTGTGCACTTGTTTGGGGCCACGTCCTCACCCAGTTGTGCCAGTTTTGCTTTGAGGAAGTGCGCTGAAGATCAAAGTGGACAATTCAGAGATGAAATTGTTCAAACAGTCTTGCAGAATTTTTACGTTGACGACTGTCTCAAGTCTGTCACTACCGAGGAGGCAGCTATATCAATGTGTCAGGATCTCACAAAAATCTGTGCCAATGGAGGCTTCCGTCTCAACAAGTGGGTGAGCAACCGACGGAAGGTGCTCGACTCAATCCCAAGATCTGAATTGGCAGCTGAAATGAAAACCCTGGACCTAGATCATGACAAACTTCCACTGGAAAGGGCCCTGGGTCTCAATTGGTGTGTTGAGTCAGACACATTCAAGTTTAAGATCACCATCAGAGATCGCCCATTCACAAGAAGAGGCCTTCTTTCTGTCATTGGGTCAGTTTATGATCCATTAGGTATTTTGGCACCTGTGATTTTGCCAGCAAAGGCTATCCTGCAGGAATTGTGCAGACTGAAGATTGGATGGGACGACAACTTACCTGAGAACATGAAGAAGCGATGGTTAAGCTGGTTAACTAGCCTTCCTGCTTTGGAACATTTCTCAGTAACAAGATGCTTCAAGCCAAAAGAGTTTGGAAGTTGTGTATTTGCGCAATTACACCATTTCGCAGATGCGAGCGAGGATGCCTATGGATCAGTCAGCTACCTTCTCCTGCGTAATGAAACCAACGAGACACACTGTGCATTCATGATGGGCAAGTCCAGAGTGGCGCCTCTCAGGCCTCCTACCATACCCCGTCTGGAATTGACTGCGGCTACAGTAGCAGTTAAGATGGATGGTATCCTGAGAAGAGAGCTACAGCTGAATCTTGCAGAGTCAATGTTTTGGACGGATAGTACAGTGGTGCTCAAGTACCTCCAGAATGAGACCACACGTTTTCGTACATTTGTGGCAAACAGAGTTTCCGCTATCCTGAAAGGCTCTGATATGGATCAGTGGAGACATGTCAGCACAGACAAAAATCCAGCGGATTGCGCCTCGAGAGGGCAAAGAGTGGATGAATTTATGAGGAACACGACTTGGGTGTCAGGGCCAGATTTTCTTTGCAGTCCAGTAGAGTTTTGGCCCAATACTCCATTGAACAATGTAGAAGTCACTTTGGATGATCCCGAAATCAAAGGAGTCACAGTAAACAGGATAGAAGTGGAAGAAAATAGTGATCCATTCAAGAGGCTGGTAAGCTACTTCTCATCATGGATGAAGTTGAAAAGAACAGTGGCATGGTTCACGAAGCTTAAAGCCTTAATTTGGAGTTTCTGTCGAAAACGCAAAGAGCTATATGCAACCAATGTGGAGGACAGCATAGAGCGTGGTCAAGGTCAGGTTGACAGTTTCAAGGCAAGTTTTAAGCCTACACAGATTTCAGTGGAAGACTTGGATCAAGCAGAACTTGACATAATCAGATTTTGTCAGAAAGAGAAATTCTCAGAAGAGATTTCAGCTCTGTGCAAGGGGCGAAGTGTGAAGCGTGGTAGCCATTTGTACAAGCTGAACCCCATATTACAGGATAGTGTGTTGCGAGTTGGTGGGAGGCTGAGTTGGGCAGTTATGCCAGAAATTGCTAAGCAGCCTATCATCTTGGCTAGAGACTTCCACATTGCTGATTTAGTCCTCCAACAGATACACAAAGAGACTGGGCATGGAGGGCGCAATCACATGCTCGCTGAATTGCGACAGAAGTTTTGGATCCCAAGTGCCAACGCAGCCATCAGAAAGGTTATCGCAAGGTGTGTGACATGTCGTCGTTTGCATGGAAAGGTTGGGAAACAACTAATGGCTGATCTCCCACAGGATTGAGTGTTACCAGATGATCCACCCTTCACTCGAGTTGGTGTGGACTATTTCGGCCCATTTGAGGTGAGACGTGGAAGAACCATCTTAAAGAGATATGGAGTTATATTCACGTGTCTAGCGGTTCGTGCAGTGCACATCGAGCTGGCTTCGTCATTAGACACAGATTCATGCATAAATGTAATCCGGCGCTTCATAGCACGGAGAGGACAAGTGAAGGAGATTCGCACGGATAATGGGACAAATTTTGTGGCTGCCAATCGTGAGCTAAAGGGAGCCATTGCAGATTGGAACACCTCGCCATTTCATCATCTGTTCCACCAACATGGAATCAAATGGACATTCAACACTCCCACTGCTTCACATCAGGGTGGAGCCTGGGAGAGATTGATCAGATCAGTAAGAAAGGTACTGAATTCTATTATGAGAGAGCAAATTCTGGATGAAGAATGCCTTCATACAGTCTTATGTGAGGCAGAGTCGATCATCAACAGCCGACCAATCACCAGAGCGTCTAGTGACCCGAACGACTTGGAGGCTCTGACACCTAATCATCTCCTGTTGTTGAAAACAAATCCATCATTGCCTCCAGGATTGTTTGATCATAATGATCTTTATTCACGACGCAGATGGAAACAGGTCCAATATATGTCCAATTTATTTTGGAAGAGATGGATTAAAGAATACCTACCTCAACTCCAGGAACGTCAGCGATGGGCCACAGCAGCAAGAAACTTTGCAGAAGGAGACGTTGTTCTTCTTGTGGACGACTGTGCCCCAAGAAACTCATGGATCATGGGAAGGATCATTGAAGCAGTTCCAGACAAGAAAGGTCTTGTCCGAAGAGTCCGAATAAAGACAAAGACTAATGTCTTGGAAAGACCCATCACAAAGATTTGTCTGCTTGTAGAATCTGAATGGGCAAGTGGTAAAGACTAAGCCCCTACGATGAGCCATGTGCTAGTAACCTCTGGCTCTTTTCTTCTTTATTTCTCTCCTTCTTTCTACTCTTTCTCTTCATCCTCCTTTGGAAGTAAACAGACAGCGGACTTAATATCCTTTGTAAAGCTGATTTACAAAGTATTGGACATTCAATGTGCATGTGAACAGCAAAATTGTTATGTGGTAGAACACTGAATGCATCCGCATGAACAAACTGGTTTACATGTGTGGTAAAGTTAATAGAAATGTGGTAATTGTTCTAAGTCAATACATTATTAGAACAATTAGGGGCCGGTAATGTAGGTGCCAGATCTCTGCTTTGTATTTTGAAGTTAATATTAAGTTCATGTTTGACTAATAACTTTTTGGATGCTTATAATTTGCATAATTGATCATTTCAAGATTAATAATTGAAAATTTGTGTTATGTTTGTTATGTTTATAACCTAAGGTAGTTTTTGTAATTAGAAGCAAAAAAGGGCGCCTGCCACTTTAATTGTATAAGTGCAGTTGCAGCATGGGAACCAGTGTGGTGGAGGAGAGGAGGAGTGTGGGCTGAAGGGTGTGGAGTCGCACGGTTTTCTGACCGTGTACGCAAGTTTGTAGTGGATTATTGGGTTTTGATTGTTCATGCAACAAGTAAAATAAAATCTTGAACGCAATTCAAGTGGAAGACATTTCTTTTTCTTTTTTGGACATTGGAACACGCGTCAGCCATAGACTCCTTTTTTTTGTACTTGGTTTACTGGAAACGCTCCTACACTCTGTCTGGGTCTTTGATTAATTACTAAGCTGGAATTGAAGATTGCTGCTACTCCTCCTCCTCGACCTGTGCTTCGAGCATTCTGACAGTTAGTGTGACTCGGGGGTGTTGATTCATTTAAACTAACATATTCATCCTGCTGTAACCAGGTTTCTGTAAGGCACAATAAATCAATATCTTGATCAATTGCTAACTCATTTACTAACAGGGACTTGGAAGAGAGAGACCTAATGTTTAATAATCCACATTTAATTGTTTTATTCTTTTGTGCAGTTGATGAAGCTATATTATTTATCGTTTTTGAATTTTTATGTTTAAATAGTTTTCTGCTGATTTTAGGTTTGTTTTTTGGTGGTCTGGGAGCAGGCACCGTCTCTATGGGGATGGGGTTTTGGGGGGATGGCAGGAGAAAGAAGCTGCAGAGAGGTGTGTAAGACTGCAACTCTGCCTCCTGGTCTCAACCCTGGGTAGTCAGGTTTTAGGAGGGTTGATAAATTTGGCCAGATTCCCAGAAATGAGAGCTGCTCCATCCAAAGTGGGATGGATGCCGTCTCTCCTAACAAGACCAGGTTTTCCCCAGAAACTTTCCCAATTATCTATGAAGCCCACGTTGTTTTTTGGACACCACTCCGACAGCCAGCGATTCAAGGAGAACATGCGGCTAAACATGTCGCTCCAGGTCTGACTGGGGAGGGGCCCAGAGAAAACTACAGAGTCCGACATTGTTTTTGCAAAGTCACACACCGATTCAATATTAATTTTAGTGACCTCCGATTGGCGTAACCGGGTGTCATTACTACCGACGTGAATAACGATCTTACCAAATTTCCATGAATGTCGCCTGCTCTGGCCCCAGGAAGACATTTGACTATGGTCGTTGGTGTCGCTAGCTTCACGTTTCTCAAAACAGAGTCGCCAATAACCAGAGTTTGTTCCTTGGCGGGTGTGTCGCCGAGTGGAGAAAAACGGTTAGAGATGTGAACAGGTTGGTGGTGTACCTGGGGCTTCTGTTTTGGACTACGCTTCCTCCTCACAGTCACCCAGCCAGCCTGCTTTCCCTGCTGCTCGGGATCTGCTGGGGGGGGGAGCTAACGGCGGCTAAGCTACCATGGTCCGCACCGACTACAGGGGCCTGGCAATTTGTTTTGCTAAAAAACAAACAAAGGTTATACAATCAAGGTTAAAATGACAAAACTACACAAATTTAAAATGAGAAAATACAAGCAATGCAAACAATACAATACAATAAATACATATGTAAACGACACACAATTTTCATAAAAAGTATAAGTAATTAGAACTAAATTAACTGTTCATATTGATGGCCAAAAAAAAAACAAAAAAAAAAAAACAGGTGGTCCCATGATTGGATTAGGAGAAGGTGCTTGTTATACAGAATGTTGACAGATGTGATGTGGTATGAATGTTTCTTTGTTTGTTTTTTAAATTGATTATAAGTGGCAGATAAGTTACATTGTTTCTCTGCCATTAGTATATTGAGTACACAAGGAGTGATTGACAGTGCTAAGACCCTCCTCCTGGCTCCTCGGTTCAGGGAGGAGATTATCTGTATCTTACTGTCACAACGTGGTGATAGTTTTAACAAATATGAAAAAAAAAACAGATTAAAAGTAAAAGTTCCATACTGCAGCTTTAATCTGTGTAAGAGAGACACTTGTGGCTTTAGTTCTTACTGTTGATGATTGTTTGCCATTTTTTCAGTTTTACACATTTAGCTGTGTGGTTTTGAAATAACATCCATTTTTACAAAGATTGTTGTTGGTTTAAAAACAACTTAACTTTATGTATTGTTTCTGAAAGGCAGAGAAAAGTAAAGATTATTGTGATGAACTATGAATAATTGTTTTACATTCTGTGATTAATGATGGAAGTCACCCAAAGATGGTTATATTTATTTGAGCTGTGAGTGTTTAATATCTGGGAATGTGGGTCTTTCAGATCAATTTGAGAAGTGATTTTGATCATGTTTCACATTTTATTGTCATGTAGTGGTCTTGGTCTTGTCTCGGTCTCTGGTTAGGTGGTCTTGACTACAACACTGCAGGAAACATTTATTACACACAGTTGTACACACTGATATCATTGTAAACATGGGGACTGTTTTTGATGGATGAAGATCCCCGTGGACCACCGCACACACTGCTGCTGTTTGTGGGTCTGTGTCTGTGTTTGGTCTTCAGGGCCTGAAACGCCCTCCATCAGGAACTCTGACCCTAAACCCACTCAGATAGGGAAGCTCATCACAACATTCTTCTTCTGTGGTTTCATGACTGTTACACCAGTTTAAAGCAGCTGCTCTGAGGAGCTTCATCCACCTCCTCCCCTCCATGTCTGTGACGTTGGCACCCCTAGTTGAAGGTGATGTGAGTCACTCGATCACCTTCCAGGTAGCCTCATTACCTGCTTCTTATTCTACTGCTTCATCATCGTGACGTCAACACGCAGGGCGTGAGGGGGGGCTTTGGAAAAAAAAAGGGGGGGGATTCCTGAGGATTACCCGTCATGCCCCGCGGGTAAAGATGGCGACAGCTGAGCAGGGCAGCAGATCAACTTTCTCCGAGCGGCTCTGAGTGGATTTCGTGCCATCAGACGGAGCGTCTCAGCCGGCTGCTGCCCGCGCTGCGGCCGTATCTCTGCCCGGATCTCCAGCCGGACCTCGGCGCTACTCCCCGGCCTCGAATCGGTTCGGAGCCCCCTCCCTCCGCTCTCCCTCCTCACCCCGCCGGAGGAGAACAGCGGAGCTCTGAATAAAGTTTCCTCTCCTCCCCGCTCTCCGGGACTTGTTCGTGGAGCCAAGCCGCGCGGATCGGGCCTCAGGTAAGCTCGGGCGGGCTGGGTGGGGAGCTGGGGGCTCGATGTGAGTCGGTGCTGGTCTCCGTGACGGTCAGTGCGGCTCGCTTAGCACGTAACGGGCCACGGTCGGCCGGTTCGCGTCGTTTTCACGGCCTGCGGGAGGGGGGTGTCGGCCGGGGCGGGGCGGATTTCGGGGCCGGTTGGGAGAATATCCCGCGGTGTCGGTCGGATTTGTCCCCTCGTCAACCTGTCAGGCAGAGCCGAGGGTAGCAGAGAGACTGACAGGCAGTTTCGTGTGGAGGCAAAAAAAAAAAAACCCAAAAAGGTTGTTTTTTTTGGGGGGGGGGGGCGGCAGACACACCTGCACAGGCCAGGACGACCCACTGGGGAAGGAGCCCCCCAGGCCCTCAGCGGGGCCCCTGGTGTCTGTGCAGCTGCAGATTTCTCAGATTGAAACATGTAAATCAAACTGTGATTAAAAAACCTCTGATGCACAGCAGGAAGATATCAAAATAAAAGCCTGTCAACGCTAAAAATAAGATCAGTACAGATGGGAAAGGGTCATCACCATTATAATATGAATAAAATGGCAATAAAAACAATAAAAGTTGACTTCAAAAGTTCAACAACAAGAAACAGAGTTATGAGAGGTTGACAGAGGAAAATCTGAGAGAGAGTCTGGGACTTTGATCGGATGTCACTGATTAGCAGGTATCTGTGTGTGTGTATACTGTGTATGTGTATTCTGTGTATGTGTATTCTGTGTATGTGTATTCTGTGTGTGTGTATACTGTGTGTGTGTATACTGTGTGTGTGTGTGTATACTGTGTATGTGTATTCTGTGTATGTGTATTCTGTGTATGTGTATTCTGTGTGTGTGTATACTGTGTGTGTGTGTGTATACTGTGTGTGTGTGTGTATACTGTGTGTGTGTGTGTATACTGTGTGTGTATACTGTGTGTGTGTGTGTATACTGTGTGTGCGTATACTGTGTGTGTGTGCGTATACTGTGTGTGTGTGCGTATACTGTGTGTGTGTGCGTATACTGTGTGTGTGTGCGTATACTGTGTGTGCGTATACTGTGTGTGTGTGTGTGTGTGCGTATACTGTGTGTGTGTGTGTGCGTATACTGTGTGTGTGTGTGTGCGTATACTGTGTGTGTGTGTGTATACTGTGTGCGTGTGTGTATACTGTGTGTGCATACTGTGTGTGTGTATACTGTGTGTGTGTGCGTATACTGTGTGTGTGTGCGTATACTGTGTGTGTGTGCGTATACTGTGTGTGTGTGCGTATACTGTGTGTGTATACTGTGTGCGTATACTGTGTGTGTATACTGTGTGCGTATACTGTGTGTGTGTGTGTGCGTATACTGTGTGTGTGTGTGTGTGCGTATACTGTGTGTGTGTGTGTGTGTATACTGTGTGCGTATACTGTGTGTGTGTGCGTATACTGTGTGTGTGTGCGTATACTGTGTGTGTGTGCGTATACTGTGTGCGTATACTGTGTGTGTATACTGTGTGCGTATACTGTGTGTGTGTGTGTATACTGTGTGCGTATATTGTGTGCGTATACTGTGTGTGTGTGCGTATACTGTGTGTGTGTATACTGTGTGTGTGTGTGCGTATACTGTGTGTGTATACTGTGTGTGTATACTGTGTGCGTATACTGTGTGTGTGTGTGTGTGTACTGTGTGCGTATATTGTGTGTGTGAATGAAAACCTGATGTAGTCCATCTTTGATGTACAGTTTGTGGTTGTGGCTTTGGCAAACGGTGACGTCGACACGGCGCCATCATGTGTTTCGTTGCAGGCTTAAAAAAAACATCATTTCACAGCTGGAACGGAATCAGGAAGTGGTGTGAGGGTGGAGGAGGGTCACCTTCCTCCGATACAGACGCAGCTCTGAGTGAGGTCATCAGGTCTTAAAGCTGCTGAGCGAGTTTCTTCCAGCATGTTTTTAGATGTTTGTGTTTATTTTTGGGTTGAAGATCTTTAAATAGAAAACTGTCGCCTCTCTGCAGGACTCAGACTTCTGTCAACATCTGATTTTTCTCCTCCTCCTCCTCCAGACTGCAGTGCGTCGACCTGGAGGCTCTGCCTCTAATAACTGAACTCCTGTGTGTTTAAAGGTTCGTGGAGCCTCCTCTGAGTCTCCTCCACATTCTTCTGCAGGTGGTGGTCCAGGTTCTCTGCCTGCTGCGGGTTCTGCTCACATGACATGAATGTGATGCACAGATGTCAGGAAATTGTAGCTCAGGAAGTTCAAACATCGGTTCAGCAGTGACAGGAAGTGAGCTCATGCGTGAAGCCAGTCAGGTTTGTGGTAGAGATCAGACACTCACTACGAGACGCTGCATCCCATCATGCATTGTGTTTGAAGGAAAGACAGCTGCTCCTCACTACATGAACGTGATCTGTCTTTACTTTGGTCAAGTTTTAGTCATGTGACAGTGATGATGTAACTGATGGCGACGCATCTGCTGATGAGCTGGCCGTGCGTCCTCTGTCTGCAGACGGAGGCGTTAATAGCGTAACTTTATCCAGCAACCACAAACTCATCAGGAAGCTGTTTTAGGTGAGGAGGACCCTCATTTTCTCAGACTTTTATCCAATCAGACTTCAGAGGAGTCGCCCCCTGCTGGGCATTATGAAGAACAGTTTAAGGTGCGTCAGACGTCAGTTTCTCCTGAAAGTTTTCCATCAGAGAAAAATCAGCTTTTCTAATTAGGGCGTAACTCACTGAAGTTTATCAGAGGGTCCAGGATAATCTGTAGTAGGCCAGGAAACTGTTTCCACAATACGCCGACGGTTTGTGCTTACGAGCGTCGTCCCCTGAAAGGCCCATTTTGAGTCAGGAAAACTCTGATGTGAAGAGGCTGCATCCTGGAACGACTTATTAAGAGATCTTAGTTTAAATGGAGCTGTGAGGAAGCAAAGACTGAAGACCTCAGAAGGTCTTTCATGTTATTTAATTAAGGTGCACCCATCACATGCTCTGCAGTGACAGCAGGTGATCTAAAAACTCTTGAAGCAGGTTTGAGATGGAGCTGATCGGGATGAGACACACTGAGCTCAGCAGGAACCCGTCCTCGTTACTGCAGAGCCATTTTCTTCAGTAAAACATTAGAAAAACTGAAGCGTGATGGAGATGACGCTCAGCGCAGGCTTTTGCTTTGTGCGTGATTGAACGTGCTCACAAAGTGCTGCACCTGCTGCAAGGATGAAAACGCGAGCAGGTAAAGGTGGCTGAGCTTCAGGAGTTGGCAGCAAAGCTGGAAAAGTCCAAACTGAGTGAAACTCATCCAACAGGGTGGCAGCACTGAGCTCTTCAGCAGGAAATGCCCGTCCTGTCCTCAGTGTTCATATGGATCCTGGTTTGTGGTGTGGACGTCTGCAGGTTGAAGCTGCACAGGTGGAGCTGTTTGATGTTTTTCTTTCTCACGTCTGTTAGTGGTTGGCTGGCGTTGGACTTCGGCTGCTGGGGTAAATGTGGTGATCAGAGGGTCCACGCACCCTCCGGTTCGATCTGATGGTGCAGAGATCCCAGCAGGCTGGACTCTGACGGTCAGCCGGTGCGGAGGCGTCATGTGATTTTTATGTTCTGAGGTTCTGACTCAGTTATGACTGCCGCTGCTCGCTCCAGTGGGTGCTGTAGGAGGAGTCTGACGGCGTTTTCTGCGTTTGTGCTTCAGGACGTGTTTCCTCGACTGCTTGGAGGGCTGCTGCTGGGCATCATCATCACCACTTCTGGGTCTCAGCTGATAGGATTACAGGTCACACCTGAATAACCTGCAGACTCACCTGAAGCTGCCCTCTCAGCGTGTTTCTTGTTTTATTGGCTTGCAATTATTTGAATCCTGTTCATTGCTGCAGTCAATGTTCGCTCACATTTACCTGAATGAGCCTCACGCACCTGGCGGTCTCGGGGTCCGGACCTCTGGGAAGCGATTGGTTTGCAGTAATCTGATTAGTTACTTAGTTATTAGCATCAGAAACAGCTTTAGATGGAGGAGGTGAACAGGGCTTTATGACTTTTAAAATTTTTGCTGCTCAGCTCTGATTGGTTGGTGTTGGGTTTGATAATGAGTCCAGAGTACCAACAGAGAGACGGTGCTCCATCCCAGCTCCATCCTGGCTCCTACTAGGCCTATTTTACACCGACCGGGTGCCGGTATTTGAACCGTTCAGCGGTTTTTCCACTGCGGATGCACTCGGTGCTCGGCCGAAAAACGGGTTCAACTCGGGCCCCGCAAGCTAGCTGGTCTCGAACCAAGAACGCGTGACGAAAGTGGCAGAAGGGTGTGTCTCAACGTAAAGTTTCCTACCGCTGTTTCACTGCATGGTGTGCATTACAGGAGAAAAGCGATGCGATGTTCACGGCTGTGAATTAGGTTGGGCTCTAAGGCTGAACTTGCTGCTTCGTATCGGTTCACCAGCACTGGCACGAGCACCGGCACCTCGGCGGTGGAAACATAGAAGGAGCGGCCTGATGATGCTGCATGAATGTGAGTGAATGAGTGAGTGCAGCTTTTCATGTGAGACACTAAGCGGTCAATAAGAGAATAAAAACATGGCCTGAATGAATCTGCAGCTGCTTTAATGAACTTTGAGTTCAGAGGCGTTTACCTCTCAGGTGAGGCGATCTGATGGCGTTGGTTGTGTGATGAGTGAACTTCTAAAACCGACAAAGCCGGTTCGCAGCGTCGACGTGAATTCATGAAGTGACCCAGTGACCTCAGCTAGGACAGCCCTGCAGCTTCAACCCCCGTCCCACAAATGGAGACTTCTGATTGGTTTATCGGTCAGGCCTGTCTTCAAAGGAAGGGGGGGGGTGAGACGTGGTCGTTTACTTCTCACTGCAGCCGCCACGTTGCTTTTGAGCAGCCACGCCTTCTGATGCAGGTGTGTGGAGGCTTGAGGTGTTAAAACCATCAGCACTCACTGAACGTGGTTGTGAGCGAAGTTTCCAGGCGGGGCCGTGAGGAAGCCCCCCCAGGATGGAGACGGAGAAGCTGTGGGCCGCCGTTCCCGTTTGGAACTTATAAAGGGATGAAGATGTCGGACTTCCTGTGTGCTTCAATAACCAAAGAGTAAAGTGTGTAAATGTGTGATTGTGCTGTGATGTTTCATACTGTTGGACACACTGTGGTTTCCTATAGCACTATACGGCCCTGTTGCTAGGCAACAGTGCTGTGTGTATTCTTTAGGGTGGCAGGTAGTGAGGGAGACTCTCCATCCTTCATCTGTGAAAGGATGCCTTGTTGTTGTTGGGTGCGCTGTGCTGTGAGCTGAGGAGCAGCAGGATGATGGTGATGATGACGAGCAGGAGGCGGAGTTCATGGCTGACTGAGACACCATCTGTCCTCAGAGCCTCGCCAGGTGAATCAGACATGCTCGGCTGCGTCTGGAGACACTGACGGCTGCTCTGAGGAAACATGAGCTGCAGTGTTCACCTGCTCAGAGGTGTGTGTGTGTGTGTGCGTGTGTGCAGGGGGGGTGTCAGGTGCAGCAGTCAGCTGATATCAGTGAAGTATCAGCTGGCAGAGCAACCTCAGGTTGGTGGTTTGACTCTGCTGCTCGTGTGTGCTGTGCTCTGATAGGACGCCTCAGGTATCAGCTGACATGAGTATTGATCTGAAGTCAGTGTTAAATGAATGATCTGTACTCGTCACTCTGATGAAGGCCAGGTGATCAGTTTCAGTTGGAGAGCTTTGAGACGGCTTCAGGGTCACCTTTCATCTCTGTATGATTTTTGTAGACATAAATGCTGAAATTATTTTTCAGCTTCTTTGGCCTCTTTGGCACCATCACAGTCTGCCACGCCCACGCTGCTGTAGGCGGACTAACAGCTGATCGCCTGGTCTGCCGTCAGCGGTGACCTGCAGGGACTGCGGCGGGCCTGAAGTTCCTGCTGCTCAGTGTTTCTCTACAGGCTGAGCTGCAGTCAGCTGCTCTGGGATCAGGAGCTGGTTTCAGTTTAAAGGTTTACACACCTGCTTTGGTCCTGCTCTTATGGGCTTCCAGACACACCTCTCTAGATTACCCATAATCCTCCACGGTCTGACCCAACAGGGATCAGATAACCTGATCCAGGTCCCACCCACTGTAAACACTGATATGAAGGTGCGCTGAGCTTTAACGTGCAGAAACATCACCACAGAAGATAGAGACCTGGAACAGTAAAACCATAAACCTGGATCTGAACCAGAGCCTCAAGGTCAGGATCAACTTGCTGCTTGTTTCTGTTTCAGTCAGCTGACAGCGAGCTGCTCAGCTTCAATCTTTTATTAAGGTGACATCATCCTGTTGCGTCCCCCAGCTGAGCACAAATATTCCTCTGCAGTGTGTGATGATGTTTCTGTTGGAATCTGTTCTCCCAGGTCAGTTTCACCTTAATCCTTCAGCCAATCATTGATGGTTCTGTTTCCTCCCACAGGTGGATGGGGGTGCATCAGTGAAGGGTTACGTACACACAGTTAGCTCTGTGTGTGTGTGTGTGGCTAAACTGGTGAAGGTCTCGGTCTGCGTGCTAACAGCTGATTGGTTGCAGCCTTGCTCCGCAGTGAAGGTAAAGGTGAACACCTGCTGCTGTCTGAGCCGAAGGTGAAGGCGAGCGTCTGCCTGTGATTGGACGGCTCGGTTTCAGACCACATGTTGATGGTTTATTCATGAGCGGATCAGTTTGTCCTCCACCCGTCCTCGTCGTGTGCGCGGCGCTTCAACATTTAATCAGCTGTTGGGACAATAACCGCACACACCAACAGGAAGTCAGAGCATGCACAGCCACAGCCACTTCTTGAGGATTCTTCGCAGCGATTTCCTTCAGACCATCAGTGACCACCTTACAGGTGCGCTGATGGAAATGTTGTAGTTCCTGAACTGAGGCAAGAGGTGTGGTCCAGGTAGCTTCAGGGTTAAGTCTGTTTTCAGCCTCACTTACCTGCAACATGATGCTGCAGCCCTAACCTGCCACAGAGCAGGCCGTGTCAATGATCGGCACCTACTGACCAATCGTATCTCTGGAGAATGCTGTCGCCAGTCCTGAAGATCCCACAGAGCTCAGAGGACAGGTGTACTGACAGCAGAGCAGCTGATTAAACTGATCTCAGGAAAAATAAAGGAAGAATACAGACTGAAGCAGGCAAAACAGAACAGCATTCACTCGGGTCAGAGGTGAAGCCTGGCAGACAGCTAGCAGCTACAGCCACCTGTGTCAGCATCCACCTGTCAGTCAGAGAGGCCACGCCCATAACGATGCAAACTTTAAACAGATGAGTTATAGAAGCATCCTCTCCCCATGCAGCTAATATGAAAGGGACTGAAGCAGTGTCTATATCAGCTGTAAGCATGTTTATTTTTGCTGGAAAGTTTAACATGGGAGTCTATGGGGACTGACTCACTGCTGCCTCTGCTGGATGTCAGAGGATCTGCAGGACTTGATATCAAACCACTAAACCCGATTTTGTGTGAACCAGGTGAGTTCCTGTTTCAGAGGTTTGACTCAGCCTTCCCTGAGGTCAAAGGTCATGAATAGTTTTTACAGTTCACATCATTCATTTAGTTTTTACTGCCTTGATCTTATCAGTATTAGCAGTATTACTAATAGTATTTATAATATTAGTGGTATCAGTACTGCAGTCTTTGTTCAATGAGTCTCTCACTGACCTCAGAGCAGCTTTACAACTGCTGGCAGCAGTCACATGATCTCCACACCTCCCAAATTCGTCCTACCCATAATCCTCTCTGAGCACAGATAAACCTCTGTGGCATGTAATCTTACACACACACACACACCCCTCCTACAGATGGAGGTCAGGTGAGTGTCCTGTCGGCAGAGACCGAGCTGTGCAGTGCATTGTGGGAGATAGTCTGTGCCTTCAGCAGACAGATGGACAGACGGCGCCTGCTGCCGCTCGCTGTCCTGCCGCTGCGACCTCGTGTGCGGTCACTGCGGCCGGTGGATTTCCCAGCATGCCATCTGCTGCAATTTGACCTTCAGCTGGAGGTGAGCGTGGTGTGATGTCACAAGCAGGTTGTCAGCTGGATGCTGCACTTCCTGTCAGCAACTTGCACTTCCTGTCAGTAACTTGCTCTTCCTGTCAAACAGACGGCCCTGACACGCACGCACGCACACACACACACACCCTACAGTGTTTGACCTCCTGGATTTTATTCTGAAAGCAGGAAGCAGCGACAGCTGTTGAGGTGATCAGCTGATGTCCTGCTGCTGATTCTTGGTGTGATTTTTATAAACGGCTGCAAACTTTGAGCCTTTTGGAACTTTTAATGTTCGTTCCGTCCAAGTGCGACTCAGCTGTGCTCAGTTTGATTCCCTTTTATTGTGTTGCTGCCTGCAGTCACTGTTTAGTTGTTTTTGCCGTGTCCTAGTCACTCTGTATAAGCCCGTGTGAGTTGGAGATATGCTGAGGTGGTGTGCAGGTGTCAGATGATGGACGGCGCTCTGTGCTGGGGCAGGTTTTCTGGTGAGGAGCCAATCATATCTCAGACGTTTTGAAGAATTTGATCTTCACCTGTGTTTATACACCTGAACAGTTTCATTTTGGGGCTCTGTGTGTGTGTGTGTGTGTTCTTGGAGGGGAGTGGTGGGGTGTTACCCTTCTCTTTCCTTGCGTTCTTCACGCTATCCCTCGTTAGCCTCAGGCTGTGTTTCCTGTGTTGTGTGGTTTGTCCTCCTCCCGTCTGACTGATGGCAGCACTGACTCGTGTTTCCATGTATCCGTCTTGTGTTTCAGGTGCTTTCAGGAAGTGTGAGGCTCACATGCCCACAGGAGGAGGAGGCAGAGGCGAAGTGACTGTGAGAGGACCGAGGCAGCAGACGATGAGGAGCTGTGTCTGCTGACGTACGAGGTGAGGATCTATTCACTCGCCGGCCTTGGTGCTCTCTCTCTCTTCTTTCAGCCGTTATTCTCCGTCCTCCGTGCTGATGGAGGCTTCAGATTCTTCTGCAGCGTCTCATCGCTGATCGGCTTCACGGCTCTTCATCCCCATGGTGATGCTGCAGGGAGCACTTGCAAATTCCGCTTTTCATTTTCCTTAAAGGGCTATGTCTGCTTTTCCTGGCTTCCTGTTTCTTTTTTCATGGAACTAATTTAAATTTCACCTCAATGTCTGAAAAATCTGAAGTGATGCTGTGCAGCAGGTCCAGCAGGGCGGTGCTGGAGCCCAGGATCCACTAAAGAAGGATTATTCTGAGCTGTGACTCATGCAAAGCTGCTCCAGCTGTCAAAATAAAAGCATGGAGCTGAACTGAGAAGTAAAATTTTTGAACTGCTGGATCAACGCAGTGTGTGTGTGTGTGTGTGTGTGTGTGTGAGAACGTGAACGTGTTAGAGGAAGTCTGATCTGAGCCTTTAAGTTGAGAGGAATCAGTTTTCAGACGTGTTGAATGATCAGTGATTATTTTTAATGAAGCACAAAATCACAGCATCAGTGGCCTGAAGGTGTGTTACCCCGTCAGATAAAGACTGCACAGTAACACGAACATTTCAGAACCTCGATGAACCTGAGAGGCGGAGAATTAACTACTGTGCCTAATGAAGTGACCGTGTGTGTAACATGTTGAATAATTAAACTGGTTAACTTATGCTGCTCTGGAAAAGTTTGGAAAAGTTTGGAAAAGTTTCTGAATGTTGTGGAAAGAAATTAATTGATGCTGTTGTGATGGGGGGGGGGGTGTCACGCTGCAGTGGGGGGGTCGCTCTGCTCGCTGGTTTCACTTTCGCTCCGTGTCTGAAAAAAGTGATTTCAATGTAAAAATGTGACGTTACTGAACTCTGACAGCTGATCCTGTGTTTCAGCTTTGATCTTTTCTGTGGATGAAGACCCCCCAGGAACTGCTCACTATTCAGGTACAATCAAATTTAAACGAAGCAGTGAGGAAACCCTCTGACCTTCCCCCATCCCACCTCGCAGACTGTCATTAATCTCACCCGACATCAGCAGAGCTTCACAGGAAACAGGAAGTCAGTTAGACCAGAGACGCCTCAGTGCAGACAGCTGTTTACTCATTACCTCATCCTGTAAACATGTGACATCATCATGTCTGTTTACGCGGGTATGACGTGACATCCTCATCAGCTGTGTTAGCTCTGCTCTGCGTCACATGCTAACGTTAGCCTCACCCAGATCAATGCAGCACCACTTCCTGTTCTGGAAACAAACGCAATCAATGAGAGGCCTGAGGGACCCGCGCACAAACACACGCACGCAGATCCACACAGACACACACATGCACACAGACAGATGCACATGCACGCACAGTGCCGTGGTGAGGCCGAGTTTGAAGCTGATGAAGGGCGACCGAGCATTGATCTGCACAGAGAGAGAGAGAGAGAGGGGGCGAGGACAACATCTCTGACAGTCCAGTTGCGGTCGAGGCGTCGCGGTGGGTGGTTGGCGGACGTCTGCACAGTTTTCTACCTCATCTAACACGTCTTCTCCCACAGGACTAACAGAGTGACAGGAAGCCACGCAGGAAGGAAGCACGGCCCAGGATGACGAGCGCGGCACCGGCCAGGAAGCCGTACCGCAAGGCTCCGCCGCAGCACCGTGAGACACGCCACGCCCTGCCCACCGCTCCGCCACCGCCTCCACCGCAGCTCGACATCAATCAGGTAAACAAACACAACTTAAAAACACCTCCATACACGCCTCCGCACCTCACCCGCCAGGCTGCCAGCACCAGCTGTCAGCAGTTGCGTGGCAATGGGTTGAGGCCTAGCATATCGACCTTGCCGCGGCCGCTCTCTGACAGCGAGCTGGAGGTCTCCAGCCTGTCCAGTGTGGAGCTCTGCACCCCACCGCCACTCTTCAGCGGGCATGCCCAACGAACCCGCTGGACCAGAACCACCGCGGTGGGTGTCACGGCATCAGACTACGAAACCGTGAGTCCTCATCAAAGTCTACGGCCTCAGCGCAGCACGAGTCCTCGCCACCCCATGAATCCTCGCCACGTGGTAAGGCACTCCATCAGCACAGAAAAACAGGCTTTCTTAGGACATCGAAGCCCTGCCCCATCCAGGAAACACTCGGTAACCTGCAACCCCCGAGGAGAGCATCACAGCCGGACTTACCGGATGCACGCCGCCAACCGGATACGGACCACTGGTGCTCCAAAGGGCATCCTAAAGCAGCCCACCTCATTGGGAGTGGAGCACACCTATGACATCATCAGGAAGTCAAAGTCGGTGGAAATGTTGGATGACAACAGAGGTCGGAGCAGTACCAGCCGGCACCCTCCAACCTGTTCTCTGGATCGGGTGGAGCAGCAGGGGCCAACATGGCGGCGGTCCTCCGCTCCGCCCTCCCCGATAAGGACTGACTGGAACTGGAGGATGCAGGCTCTGGAGGAAAAGGTCCGCTTCTCTAACTTCTTGGATGAGATTACCAGTCGAGTCCTGAGCCCCGCCCGCCTCACGCTGCTCGGCAGGTCGGCTTCCAGAGAGTATGTAAGCCCCGCCTCCCAGCGCAGCCGCTGCCGTCCCCCCTACAGGAGTCAGAAGGTGGAGGGGCCCTCTGTAGATCGGACTCGGCGCTGGGATGACTGGGTGGCAGCGCTGCAGCGGCCTGGAAGCTGGTACCAGACCGTGCAGGAGGAGGGGGTGGGGCAGAAGACCCCTAAACAGCAAGATTACGTCACAGAGTGGGCGGATACTAAACGAGAGATGAATAAAAGAGTAAAGATGGAGGCTCAGGAAAGACACAAACATCCTCTTTCCAATCTGTCTTTGCTGTCCCACATCAAGGTAGGTCCACACCACCTTTACCCGCCCACCCCACATTTAACCCCACCCTCCCCGTGTTTAACACTTCCTGTTGTTGTTTTCCTGCTGCTGTTCAGATCACCGTTCCGAGGTGTAGTCTCTGACAGGTTCTGATTGTGTAGTGGTTCATATTGAGCTGATTACTTAATGATCTTTGATCATCTTTGATCTGACCTCACTCCGACCTCACCGTCATAACCTTGAACCACCTCAGTTTCAGCTCTGTTTCCACCTTACCAGAGAGGTCATCACAGCTGTAAATGCAAACGTGGTTCTGGGTCTGACCTCCGATGTTCCTGCTGATCGATTGGTGTGATTTTTTTTTTTTTTTTTTTTTTTAATCTAGTGCAGCCCCTCAGTTCATTGGGCCTCAAAGACACATGTGATTGGCTGCCCCTCATAAACAGACTGGGCGGAGCTTCTCTGTGACATATAGATAGTGTGCTAAACTGAGCGTTAAGAGCAGTCTGAGCTTCGTGCTGTTCATGCACTGAGCTCACTGTTAGAAACTTCCAGCACTGGAACAGGAAATCCCGGCAGGAAGTGAGGATACGCAGCATGAGAGAATTAACAGCATAATAAGGTTTAAGACCTTTTCTGGGAATCAATAAATCAGATTGAGGAGATTGTTCATCTGATCAGCTGAGCCACAAACAAACCCTGCAGGTTTAACTTTAAACCTTCAGTGTCTGAGACGTGAAGATTCAGAGCAGGTTCAGTCTCTTTGTATCTGAAGCCTGCCTCGTTCCTCTTACACCATCTGACCCCTTTGGGGCAGCAGTGCAAAGGTCAGGTGCTGAGATCAATTTATCCTGATGCTTTTTTCATCTCTACGAGCTCCCGTATTGATCGGCAGTCAGTAACAGACCGTTGTTACGGTCGGTGTCGGAGCAGAATGCAGAGGTCTGATCGATCTGAGACCCCACTGCATGCTGGGAGATTGGGATCAGCTGTTTCTGCGCGGCTACATGGATCAATGAGACAGACTGAAACCGGAAATGCCAGCTTCATTCAGACCAGCTGACAGTCAGGGAATGTCCTGGAAAACTGACAGAGGTCCTGATGGTGTTCTGGTTTATAGCACACCTCCATGCTCGACTGATCCGGTTGGGAGCAGGTTTTGACCTCTTTTGGGGTACTCTGGTCTCCCTCTCTCCATTCCAGACTCTGGCAGGATGTTTGGACTCCTGTGGAGAGTCTGAAGGGAATCAATGCTGCTGGAAGATGAGAGCTCTTAAGTCTGTCTGAGCACCTCCTCAGAACCGGAAAGCTTGTCTGGATGAAGCTGGTGACACTGAAATGTTTAATGGACATTATAAAAATGTGATCTCAAGTTTGTGTCAGCTAAACTTTTAATGAGCTGTCTTTAAAATAAAGCTGGAGCTGCATGAAGGTCCATGAAGTTATACAGCTTTGACCTTCATGTTCTGTCAGAGCTGTTTGTGGCATGTTCTGCATTATTGTACTGATCAGATACTGCTTGCTCATTTAAAAACTACAGTAAACAGTATCTACAGTGGAAACTACAGTAAACCCTGCAGTGCCGATGCTGTGAGCTGCCAGCAGCCGCTCATCTCTGTGACGGTTTGATGCTTCTGTGTGCGCTCAGTAATGTCTGTTATGACTGAATCTGATGATTGTTCTGTTTCAGGAGGCGTTATCGGACTCCGACAGGATCAGGTGAGTCTGTTTACAAACGTAACTTTTAGAGATGTTCCTCATCACGTTTATCAGCTTCGATGTCACAGAGCGGTGTCTGATGTTTGAACACCATTGAGCCGTTTCCACGGCACTGAAGTCCATATTAAAGGATCATTCTGCTGTTTTTCCTGTGATGTGTCTGTCACGGTTATGACGACTCTCAGACTCATCAACAGGAAGCAGCTGCTTGTGATATTTGTAATGTAGTATGAGCTCACATTAATAAGTAAATAAATCAAGGTGAGGTCAGGTAAACAGGAAGTTCCATGTTTTTCGTGCCTCTTCATCACTTCCTGTCTCCTTCCAGAATCCTCCAGCAGCAGAATGAGGACCTGCGGCGCCGCCTCTCTCTCACCACCCACAAGATGGAGGCCATGGAGGCAGAGTTTGACAGCAACCGTCACTACATGGAGGCGGAGCTCAGTCGGACCCGAGACGACCTGGACAAGATGAGGGACAAGTTCCGCAGGTGAGGACCACGGGGTGTGGGGGTCAGAGGTCACTGGGGACTAGACGGCATGCTGCTCGCTCTCGCCGTGTCCAGAAACTCCCGTATGAAGTACATTTAAAGTACTTTTATTTTAAGATCTTGAGTTCTGCAGCTTTTTCCTAAATGATCCAGTCGAGCTCCAGAAACAAATAATCATTATTTATTTTGATTTTACTCTCAAGCTTTATTTAAACAGGAAACCCGAGCGTCCCGGCTGAGGCAACCAGCATCCGAATCAGCTCTCTGAGGTTTCACTTTAACGCCAGCAGACCGAACAACAACACGGCAGAGTAGAAACAGAGTAGAAACATAATGAACAGCAAGTCAGAGAGTTTGGGTGTGACCTCAGAGGACAAGAAGTCTAAAATAAATCCAGTCTGATGGATGGTCTCAGTAACTGAACTTGAATGAATCGTAATCTGATGGTGAGCCTGTACACGTGCTTTGATTTGCTTTGTTAACGCAGACCTGCAAGTATTTCCACACAGTGTTGTTAGTACTGTTACTGCAGATCCACTCTTGCTACGTTACCACCACCGAGTTGCCGGTGCTCGTGCCGGTGCTCGTGCCGGTGCTGGTGTCAGTTTCAGCCTGCGTTTCCACCACGCTTTGTGAACTGCTCCTTTACGTATGAGTGTGGGCGGGTCCTCGTCTGGACACAGAAGCCAAAGGGCACAAATGTGGGAGAACACGCCCCCCTTTCTTGTGCTGCGAACACATTTTAAGGTCCAAACAAACTACTGCAGCATCTGTGTGCAGCACAGAGGTTCAATTCAATTCAGTTTTATTTATATAGCGCCAAATCATAACAAACAGTCGCCTCAAGGCGCTTTGTATTGTGAGTAAAGACCCTACAATAACACAGAGGAAACCCAACAGTCAAAACGACCCCCTATGAGCAAGCACTTGGCGACAGTAGGAAGGAAAAACTCCCTTTTAACAGGAAGAAACCTCCAGCAGAACCAGGCTCAGGGAGGGGCAGTCATCTGCTGCGACCGGTTGGGGCTGAGTGGAGAGAGACAGGACAAAAGACATGCTGTGGAAGAGAGGCAGAGATTAATAATAATGATTAAATACAGAGTGAAGTATAAACAAGTAAATAAAGGTGAATGAGAAGAAACAGTGCATTATGGGACCCCCCCCAGCAGCCTAGGCCTATAGCAGCATAACTAAAAGGTGGTTCAGGGTCACCTGATCCAGCCCTAACTATAAGCTTGATCATAAAGGAAAGTTTTAAGCCTAATCTTGAAAATAGAGAGGGTGTCTGTCTCCTGAATCCAAGCTGGGAGCTGGTTCCACAGAAGAGGGGCCTGAAAGCTGAAGGCTCTGCCTCCCATTCTACTCTGAAGTATCCTAGGAACCACAAGTAAGCCAGCAGTCTGAGAACGAAGTGCTCTATTGGGGTGATACGGTACTATGAGGTCTTTGAGATAAGATGGGGCCTGATTATTCAAGACCTTGTATGTTAGGAGAAGGATTTTAAATTCTACTCTAGATTTAACAGGGAGCTTTTAGGACAGCCTGATAATAATGAATTACAGTAGTCCAGCCTAGAAGTAATAAATGCATGGATTAACTTTTCAGCATCAGTCTGAGAAAGAATGTTTCTAATTTTATAAATATTGCGCAGATGTAAAAAAGCGGTCCTACATATCTGTTTAATATGTGCATTGAAGGACATATCCTGGTCAAAAATGACTCCAAGATTTCTCACAGTGTTACTGGAGGCCAAAGTAATGCCATCCAGAGTAAGGATCTGGTTTGACACCATGTTTCTAAGATTTGTGGGGCCGAGTACAAGAACTTCAGTTTGATCTGAATTTAGAAGCAGGAAATTAGAGGTCATCCAGGCCTTTATGTCTTTAAGACATTCCTGCAGTTTAACTAACTGATGTGTGTCAGCTGGCTTAAGTGTAAACACAGACAGCAATTACGAGCAAGACGACGAGTACGCACTTTGTGTCCTTTTATCTGTGATATGAACTGATACGAAGCAGCAAGTTCAACCGTAGAGCCCAACCTAATTCACAGCTGAGAAAATCTCATCACTTTTCTGTAATACACACCATGCAGTGAAACAGCGGTACAAAACTTTACGTTGAGACGGCAAAGTCACGCCCTTCTGCCGCTTTCGTCATGCGTACTTGGTTCGAGACCAGCTAGCTTGCAGGGCTGAGTTGAACCCGTTTTTCGGCCGAGCGCCGAGTGCGTTCATGGTGGAAAAACCGCTGAATGGTTCAAATACTGGCACCGGCACCGGAACCCCATCGGTGGAAAAAGGGCCACAGTGGTGTTAGTACTGTTACTGCAGAGAGGGCTCTGAGGATTTCCTGCTCCTGTGATGTGTTAAAAGAAGCTGAATTAATGAGTTTAACAGACTGCTTGCTTCTAATTATCAGCTGCTGTTAAATTATTAAGCTCTGCTGCAGTCTGCAGGCCGTCTCCTCTTTCAGCCTCCTCACAGTTTGATCTGCCATTCCTGCAGAAAACGTTCCAGATTCACATTTACATCATTGGGCCGGTCAGACCGACCAAAAACAGGCAGCGAGAGGCCAAGCGAGCAAAACTGAACCATTCGGCCTCCCTTTGATAAAAGCCAGGTCTCCTTCGTGAGACGAGCTCAGAACTGATGGAAAGCGACAAAGGTCGAGTGAAGTTCATGTCCTCACATCTGCTGCTGCCCCAGTCCCGGTGTTAAGCATCAGTGCCCTGCAGCCCGCTGTCAATAAAATACCACCTCAATATCCCCTTGGCTGTGACACCAGGAATCGATAAAAGTGGGGATTACTGTGATCCGTCAGACCTGCAACCAGAACCACACGACCCGTTCACAAGGCGCTGGCTTCAGGTCGTCCCGTGGGACTCATCGCAGCCTGAAAGCAACGACCACGGCACAGTGACTGTGATGCTGAGGCTGCTTTTACACCGACAGGAGTCCGGTGCCGGTGCCAGTATTTGAACCGTTCAGGTTTTTCCACCGCGAACGCGCTCGGCTGAAAAAAGGTTCAACTATAGCGCCGCAAGCTAGCTGGTCTCGAACCAAGAATGTGTGACTAAAGCGGCAGAAGGGTGTGACTCAGCCGTCTCAGCGTAAAGATTTCTACCGCTGTTTCACTGCATGGTGTGTATTACAGGAGAAAAGCGATGCGGTTTTCTCAGCTGTGAATTAGGTTGGGCTCTAAGGCTGAACTTGCTACTTTGTATCAGTTCATATCACAGATAAAAGGACGCAAAGTGCGTACTTGTGGTCTTGCTCTAATCTCAGTCTGTGTTTCCCTCTGTGCTGCACACAGATGCTGCAATAGTTTGTTTGGACCCTAAAATGTGTTCGCAGCACAAGAAAGGGGGGCGCAGCATAAGTCTCTGCACGCTGTCACTGGGTAACTTCCAGTGAGCGCTGACTCAATAACGCTGCTGTTGCTCAGCTTCCTGTCCAAGGCAGCAGCGAATGAAAGGTTAAACACACTGCTGCAGTCTGAGGCTGAGAGAGCATCCCTAACCTCTCTCTCTCTCTCTCTCTCTCTCTCCCTCTGTCTCTCTCTCTCTGCAGACTCCAGAACAGCTACACAGCTTCTCAGAGAGCCAATCAGGATCTTGAGGAGAAGCTTCATGCTCTGGTAAATCTCCACCTCCTACTCACCTGACCTTTGACCTCGGGATACTCGGGAGTGCTGCGGGGACGGTTAATCAGAATGCAGAACTGACAAATGGAGAGGATAGAATTATTAATCAGCTCTGAGGGGAACTCCTGATTGGTCCAGACTCCCGGCACGTGTGAGTGTAGAGTTCATTGATCGCTCTCAGCCAATAACTGATCGATACCTAAATGAAAACACACTGAGGCTGAGTATTGATCACCTCTGACAAAGCTTTGACTGACAGGCTGAGTGGAGGTCAGAGGTCACAGGTGAGAAAGTTTAGTTTAAAAAAAATCAGATCAATAAATACAAAAATGTGACTTTGTTACCATGGTTACCAGCTTGAATGGATTTGGTTTATCAGACATTGTCTCTGTGACTGTTGCTTTTACAAATCCGGGAGAGCAGAACTGAGCATGTGCAGTACACCAGGGGTGATGGGTGATGCAGAGGTGCTCAGGTGTGTCGTATGCATAAGATTCTTAATTATGTCACTGAGCAGGTGCGTTGATGATGATGATGATGCTCCTCTTCCTTCAGAGACTCTGACAGAAACCCGATTAAATTAAACTGTGGACGCATTCATCCACGAAGATCCCTAAAATCCTGATGAACCCCCCCCCACCCCCACCCCCCGACTCCATCTGAGGATAGACTGATGAGCTTTTGTGGTTTCACAGGTGATTTATACAGAAAGCTAAGGTTAGCCGCCTATCTGCAGGTAATTATTTAGTGTTCACAGGTGAGTTAATGTTAGTTTAGCATTCATTTCTGGACCATCAGGTAAACATCAGCAGGACTTTTGAGTCATGGAGGGAATCATCTGATTTTCAGGATTAGCTGATGCTAGCGTGCCTGCTAACGTAGATCTGCCTGTTTAATTCATCCAAACTCAGGAATTCATCAGCTCGCGTTACGAGCTAACCATCACCACATTAATGTAGCAGTACTAACTCACAGCTAGCTGGCTAACTTTACCTTTCCTGCTAACATTGTTGCTGATTGGGATGCTAGCTGTCAGTTTTGCAGATTTCCTCCGCAGTGAACATGACGCAGTGTCAGTATTTATTTATGCCTTCAGTAAATAATTTAATGGCACAGAGTGAAATCTATAATGTTTGAGCTTGGGCGGTTAGCCAGCTATCACCGGTCTCTGACACAGGTCGCTCCATAACGTCAGCTCTACTGCTGCATGCTGCTCTGCCACGATTATAACATGTATAACGGTGGAGCAGCACAACGGGCTGGACTGACGACGACTCCACGTTAGCTCGAACAGAGTGAGCTAGCTGCAGTTCAGTGAACAGCCACAGGGGGCGCTAAGAGCAGGCAGAACTTCTTTAAATGAACGTTTGTGTGAGAGCTGAGTGGGGAAGAGATGTTTCTGATGGCTGATGTCCCGTCAAACTTTCTGTCTACCTATTTTTGTCTGATTATCGTTCATCTTTCTTTCTCTTCTCTCCTTTTTCTCACGCTGCTCTCTGGTGGATTGACTCATCTTCATCACCTCCATCTTCATCGCACTCATCAGGCTGCCGTCAGTCAGACATGGGTTCATGCAGTTGCGTTTCATTCATGTTCTTCCTCCTCTTTCTCGCCTTCTGTCCATCCTACCTCTTCCATCACCTCCTCATCTCTCCATCCCCTGACTCACACTCCTCCTCCCTCTTCTTCTGTTTCTGTCTGGAAGCGTTTGAGCACCAAGTCCTCTCGTTTAGCCATTAAGCTGATTTTTGTGGTAGAAACCTGAGCAGCTTTTAGAGACATCAGCTGATCCTCAGGCTGATGTTTCCCTCCAGCTTCGGCTCATCAGTCTTCATCTGTCTCCTCTTATCCTCCAAGTATCTCCTCATTAGCATTAATGGAAGTTCTCTGTAACTCAAGCTGGATCAGAGGCGGTGGGTTATCTGTGGGTGTAGAGGGGCTGCTTACCGTAGCTTTGGCTGTGAGTTCTGATCTTTTTGGACTTGGTGTGCAAACTCGGCCGATGATAATCGCAGGTTCAGTTTCTAGTTTTTCTGAGAAGGTGAACAAAACGCTGAGCGCTCGTCTGACGGATCAGGACTTTGACTCATTTATGACTCGTGAACGAAGGCTGAAGGTTCGAGAAAAATGTGTCTGATGTTTACAGAACTTTTATGAGGATCTGCCATTGCCAGTCATTGATAAAGATTTCTCCAGGAACATTTTCTCAAAATACTGTCTTCTGTTTTAGAAAAATCGGAACATTTGATTTTAAATACAGACTCTTCTATTAAAAAAAATTGTGACCTGTTTCTGTTTTTCTATTTTCAGAACAAATTCCAGCTTTTATAAAAAAAAAAATGTAAAAAAAAAAATCAGACTTTTCCCGGACGTTGACTGATATTAATGTTCAGATTTTCTGGAGTGATCTCAGTCTTAACTTTGAAATATGACGACTAAATGCTCTGTTCCTGGAACGTTTGATCTGGACTTCGGTTCGTTAACGTGACTTTAATGAATAAAGTTTGTTTTTTTTAATTGAAAATGTGACTTTTCTGAAAAAGTCTTTGGACTTCAGCTCGTTAAAGAAATTTGACTTTTCTGGAGCAGTTTAGCATCTTTAATTCCAATCAGCTTTAGTTTGACATCATATTTGTAATGTTTGCTTTTTCCGAGCTGATGTAAACAGCACACCTGTAAGCATGTGTCTTTCCCCACCTGCAGTGGGCGGAGCTCTGGCAAACGCTGGCTTTCTCAGGCTCCGCTCTGTTCGTCCTGCAGTTCGAGGTGAGCTGGTGCTGTGTCGCGCTGCAAGATTGCAGAACGTGTTCTGTGTCGCTAACTGCGGTCAGAGGTCCTGATCTGATGATGAAACTAACGCTAACGTTTACGATGTGCTTGTAAAGTCAAACCCGATTATTGAGCATATTTCAGCTTCTGTGCTTTGATCAAGATCTTATTGGATCTTATTGATCACACCACCGCTTCCCATAATGTATCTGTGAAGAGCTGCTGGCTTAATGCGGCATTCAAATGATCTGGGAAAACCGTAGCTTCAGAAGTGTTTGACCTTCATGCTGCTGAGTGAAGTCTGATTCCATCAGTTTAATGATCAGCAGTTGATCAGTTGTGACCTGAGGAGAAACTGAGCTGCACAGAAAACTACAAACATGGCGCCCTTGCGGCTTCAGACTGGTTTGAAAACCGTGCGATTCAAAGTTTGTTCCCACATGATCTGAATGTAGTTTTTCACTGAAGGCCCACCCGCTGTCGCCTAAGGCTCCTGATTGGCTGCTTTGGCTGCGACTGATGGTCAGTGCACTAACGTGTTATCTTTGCCCTGCCTACAGCTACGGAAAGTGGAGAGGGACAAGAAAACGATGGACCAGGAGATTGTGGAGCTCACCAACAAACTGCTGGAGGCTAAAAACACCATCGACCGGCTAGAGGAGCTTAACGTGAGAACAAACCGTCACTCAGCTTTTCAGTGTAGAAACGTTCAGGTCATAGTTCAAGGTTTCAGGTCCATTTTTATGGCAAGGTGACCGGAAGTAAAAACTACAGCATCTGCAAAGCAGGCTTTTACTATCATCACACTTACTGTGATTTATTCATTTTGTTTTCCTGGTATATTCATGGCATAATTATTGAGGTCTTTATAGTTTTGAGAAGCTCTTTTACCTGTAAGTTAACTCCTGACCTACTGCCGGGCACCACAGCTGTTTTGGAGGAGTTTTTGGTGGGATGTGTCACCTCGTGTTACCTGAGGTTTTTCTGATTTGCTCTGAGCACGCTCTGACTGATGCTGTGAAATCTCTGTCTGCAGGAGCGTTACAGGCAGGACTGTAATTTGGCCGTTCAGCTGCTCAAGTGCAACAAGTCGCACTTCAGGAACCACAAATTCGCTGATGTAAGTAACTCTGAGTAACTCTGGCTTTATAGCTCTGGGTCATTTCTGTGGGATTTCACTGGTAAACATTCAGGGTCTGAAACCTGCGTTCTCTCTAATGTCCAGCAGGGGGCATCTCTTCTGTCTGATTGGGTAGAAGTCTGAGCATCCTGCTCAGCTGATCTCTGAGCAGTTTGTGGTCTCGCTGCTTTCAGGTCTGACTGAATAAAACAGGTTTTCGTCATGTAAGTCGCAGGAGGAAGCAGAGATGTATTTAGCGTGGGGTTACCTGTAATTGTCAGGTCAGTGGAGCTCAGCAGTGACCGCCCACTTTTTTTTTTGAGGGCTCCAGTTCCTCATTCATTTCATCCACTGATATTTCAGAAAATCCTCATGAGTTTTAATCATAAAAGTTTTAAGATTGAGTGTGAACTACCCATCCCAGACTGCGCTGCAGGTCCCAGACTTCACAGTGAACTCCGGTTGCCGTTCTCACAATTTCTGAAGTATCACGCTCACTAAACAACCTTTAAATGTTTCCATGGCAACTGTGTCCTCCACCCAGGAGCGCAGCTATATACTCTCTGAGGTGTATGCAGACACATTTGTAGCCCCCCACCCCACACACACAAACAACGCACCCTCTCAGTGTAACTTATATTGTAACTACAGCACACAGTTGAAGAACAGTGACCTGTTATTTTACTACTCGTAACTTAAGCTAACCTGAGTATTTAAAAGCCTCTTGATACAAATAAAAACAGTCGTGATTCAGCGCGTTCTCAAAATCACACGCTGGGACGCCTTTTGTGAAGGTGTGTGTGTGTGGGGGGGCTAATCAGTGCCATGCCTCTGTTATTGATCATATCATATGCACAGCTGTTAATACAGAAAATGCCGACTAGAGAAATAATTTCCCTGCATCACTTTGCTGCCCCTCCCTCTTGTGCGGCGCCCCTATGCATTGCATATAGTGCATACCCGCTTTTTTGTGCCACTGCCTCCACCAGTCTGTGGAGGCGCTGTTTCAGTTTAGGAGCGTAGAGTGGTTCTTTTCTATGGTGTCGTGATTAAAACGTGTTTTCGTTCAAACAAGGCCGCTACGTGTCACAGTCGTCATGCTGTGGATGGTCACAGCATCCCCAGGGAGAACATCCAGAGCCTCTGCTGAGCTCTGTCCCGGGGTTAAAGGTCATTATCTGCTCAGTGTACCTCAGTCTCCTCCGGATGTGGTTATTTCGGTGCTGCACTTCAGAGCAGCAGCTCATGGGTGACATCAGCAAAAGGTCAGCGCAGCTGCAGATGGACGAGTTTCCACTCGTCAGCAGGAAGCGGGGCGCACGAATCTCCAGTACAACCCGTTAATGGAGGAAACTGGCACACACGCTAATGGCATTAAAGCGAGAGTGTGTGATCGATCTGCTGCTTGCATCAGATCCATTAGTTTATAGATACGATCTGCTTCACAACCGTTCGCGCGCACACACACACACACACACACACACGTTCCAGGAAACACTTATAGTGTGTGTGTGCGTTCACGTCTGTGCTTGTCAGGACCGCAGACTATTAGGAGGGATGAGGCCATCATGACATCAGCCACTGCTTTTCACTTGAGTTCCATGCTGTTTTTGGAGCAGGAAGTGACCATATTTGGACAAGAGCATGGAACACTATGCTATCGGCTAATGCTAATGAGCACAGTTATCAGACTGTAAATATTAAAAATGCTCCAAAACACTCCAGCAGCACAGGTCCAATTCAGGTGAAGCCTAGCAGGCAGCTAGCAGCTACAGCCATCTCTGTCACCATATACCATATTTAACACAGTGCAGAGCAGCTACCTAAACTCTGCTCCCACTGAGGTAGATTATCTCATTGATAGTTTTACATCCTCACTGCGTACGACTTTGGATACTGTGGCTCCTCTGAAAATGAAAGCCTCAAATCAGAAGTGCCTGACTCCGTGGTATAATTCACAAACGCGCAGCTTAAAGCAGATAACCCGTAAGCTGGAGAGGGAATGGTGTCTCACTAAAGTAGAAGATACTCATTTAGCCTGGAAAAAGAGTTTGTTGCTCTATAAAAAAGCCCTCCATAAAGCTAGGACATCTTACTATTCATCATTAATTGAAGAAAATAAGAACAACCCCAGGTTTGTTTTCAGCACTGTAGCCAGGCTGACAAAGAGTCAGAGCTCTGTAGAGCCCA